>PISX010035354.1:0-13003 GCA_004024625.1 Mellivora capensis
AAAGAAAGAAAGAAAGAAAGAAAGAAAAGAAAAAGGAATATGTTAGAAATCCAGCAGAGGTCATTTGTCCCTAAGACATAGTTTAATAGTTTATATTTTATTTAGTGTGTAAAATTTTATTTAGTGTGTTAAACTAATAGTTTAATTTTATTGTAACAATTTTTTGATTTCCTGTTTTTGATCCCCACTTGACCTAACCATACAACTCTTTTCACTCTGACTCTTTTCTGGTCATGTCAAGATCAAGATTTTCTCTATTTTCACCCTCTCAATTTCATTTGAAACACTTCCAGGACAACCAAGGAACAACCAAGACAGTTGAGACCATCTTACTGCACAAAGCATCTGGCCCAAATTCAGACAAATCAACAGTGCTCTTGCTTGGCTGAAATGACAACAGCATCAAGTCTATCAGCTGTCCGTCTTGGCAGGAAGTCATAACTAAACAAAGCTGAAATAAAAGAAACTAAAATCAGAAACTGACAACTGAATTGATGAGTGTTTCCATCAGTAGAAAGCTTATTCCTATACCTTGTTCCTCACTGAAATGTTCTGGGAAAAACTTTTCTAAGATTTCATCATAGCTATAGAATATGAATTCTTCTGCTCAGTGATCCTTTTACATATGTATTGTCAGCTTTCTTGTCCTTCCCCACATTTCCACACCAGATAATTTAAACCAAATTAATTCTTTTCTAGATTAATCTCTTCTCCCTTCATTCAGCAGGCATTAGGTGTTGAAAGAATAAACACATACATATTAACTCCCTGACTTTCAATAAGTCACAATCTACTAGGAACAGAGGTAGGGAGGGGCAGGCATATAAGCAGATAACAGTAATGCAAAATATGAGTTGTTTTACTTGCGGGGGGAGTTACAGAAAGTGTTGTATGGAAATAGCACTTGACTTTATCAAAACAGCCAGAGAAAGATAAAGAAAAGAGAAAGTAGGGAAAGCTAAAACCTGATTTATATATTCACATTTTCTAGGCAGACAAGAAAAAACCATGTTTTGGGGGCTGGGGGTCAGGGTTTGGCCATGTGTGTGGAGTGGGGATGAGTAACACATGTTTGCTATTGGACTTGGGTAAGTGGTCCCTTTTGCAGATAAGAAAATTGTGAGAAGATGAAACAATTTGCTAGTAATGAGAGGAGGGAGAAATCATAAAGTGCTATGGGGGAAGTATCAGAAGATGTAGTTGTCACAAACATTAAATCATGTGAGCCATGAAAAGAAGAGTAGATATTATCTTGAAATGATTCCAAAGTCAGGTGCTGAATATTCCTAAAACATCAAATACACACTAAGTTTTAAGTTTTTATTTGACATTTACTTTAAAAAGTCATTCTTGGGGCGCCTAGGTGGCTCAGTGGGTTGAGTTTCTGCCTTTGGCTCAGGTGATCTCAGGGTCCTGGGATCTAGTACAACATTCAGCTCTCTGCTCAGCAGGGAGCCTGCTTCCCCCTCTCTGCCTGCCTCTCTACTTACTTGTGATCTCTCTCTCTCTGTCAAATAAATAAATAAAATCTTAAAAATAAATAAATAAATGTCATTCTTATATTTTGGATTAGAACATAAATTTATGTGTCTTTTTAATATAAAAATAAGAAGGATCAGGAAAATATCATTTTGTTTCATGGCTTATTCTTATTTAATTCCTCTATCTTAGTAAGCATACTCCCATTCTTTTATAGTTCTTTGATGAAAGGACTTTTAAAGAAGTACTTTGGACAGAAGGGACTCATGAAAATGAACTGGGACATAGCATAGTCAGATTTTGCCTTAGAAACCTCACTTCAACACCAGTTAATGATTTTACTGCCTGTATTTATAGAAGATGATAGACATGATCACAACCCATTTCTGCTCTGATTTACATTTCTAATCTATATCAATATTCATCAACACCTCTTTTTCTCATGTCATAGAGAAAGTGTGTTTCTCTTCCTATGTGTTGCTAATACTTCTCTTCTGCACTAAACCCAATTTCTTCTCATATCCCTTAGATGAGGCAAACCTCAGTCCATCCTCCAGCTACCCCCTATTTTTCCATCATATTTCTATTAACTGCCATCTTTATCTTCAGTTTATAAACATGTTCATATCTCCCTTATATATAAATATAAAATGCATATAATATAAAAATATTTATACATAGATAAAATATGAAATTTTACATTATATAGTAACATATACATTAAAATATTATATATTTCATATATTTATATAAACATTAAAATGCACAAAATAAACTAAAATATTATATATATGTATATATATTTTTATATAAAATAAAGATAAAATGTCCTTACTCAACTCTGGGCTTCTTTTCCATCCAGCACCTTTCTCATTTCTTTCTTGTCTAAGCTGAATGAAAGACTGGAGTCATCATCTCTATTTCCTCATTTCTCATCCACTATTCCGTACTTCATTTTAGTTTTCAGTACAACATTCTATCATTTCTGCAATTAACAAGCTAAATAGTAAATGTCTAAGTTCATGAAATGCTTTTTCTTCTGACCTGAGATTTGCTGTAGCAAAGCAATATTCCCTTTCAGAAAGAGATCTGAAATTATTCCTTTAAACTAACATAGCTCCAAAGAAATGAATTTCAGAGAGCTGAAGTGTTATATTTTCTGGGATGTTTAACAGATATATCTTCTTGATATGTTGAAGTCAAAATCTTAAGAAGACATACACTATAGGATAAATTAAGATTTTCAGCAAAGGACACATACCAGCACTCCCCCAAAACCAACCACCACCATGAACATAAAATAAGCCCCTTCTTAGTTTCTCTGGCTTTTGTTTTGGCACATATACATGGACAGGAATGTTGTTGAAAGTTGTCTCCATCACCGTGACATTTTCATCAGATGTGAGTGGGACTTCTTGAAGGCCCACAAAGAACACTGCAATATTTATGAAATGGTTGATTCCCAATAGTTCAGCAAACACAATCTAAAAGAAAGGGAAGGTACAACAGGTTACAAATATCAAATGTCAATGTTGTTTATGAACATAGAAGTATGCTGTATGCTCCCAACGGTACTGTGTTGGGTTGTCACAGGTGAATCTGAATGACACAGTTAGAAATACTGGAGGTTCAGACTTTTTACCACAATAGTTGCCTCAGATTAAAAAAACATTAAGAATTACTGAGGTATTACAACTTGGCACATCCTATGCCTCCTACCTTGAATACAAAGACAAGCAGGGTGAGTTCCCTACTGTAAATAAGCTCAGAGTCAAGTGGGAGAAGGGCTTATACAGGCAGTTATAAAGCAACATAATTGCATTTCTCATAGACATGTACAATGAACTTTGGCAAAGGTCAATAGGAAGATAAACTAGTTGCCTGGACATGAGACCTGGGGAGAACTTTTCAAATAGTAGGTGAACTCTGTTATGAGTACTGAACTTTGATATGCAAGAGTTTTGCCAAACAAAGGAGGAATCTCCCTTTAGGCTAAAGTTAAAGACATAGGGACACTCCTACCACTATCAGAGAATTGCAGGTAGCTTAGTAAAGCTATGAAGTCAAGTCCACACAAGGATGCATAAAAGAAAAGGGACCTCAAGAGGTGAGTGTGAACCAAACCTCAAAGGATCTATAATGTTAGAATTCAAGAATCAGAACAACTCATTTTCTAATCTTAAATTGGAAATGTGGTGATCAATTAAATAGTGGGGTCAACCTCTTTCCCGTTATACAAAGGTAAAACAGGTACAAAAGGAATAAGCAAAATTATCTGTTTTCAATACTGAGTAATTCCCACATGGTTGCTGAAAGGCAGGTCAGGGAAATAATTTCCCTGAACTCTGTGCCAGATTAAATTATGCCACAAAGGCACTCCTCTCTAAGAATGGGAGGGCAGAAATAAAGAAAAAGCCATTATTTTCTCTGAACCCCTATGGATATTGATACGGACATTGACAGACATGTGGCTTTCCATGCCACAGTAGAAGAATTTAAGGAAAATGAGATGCTGAATTTCCCAGATATTATAAGGGAAGAAAGCCAAAGCCTTAAGGAAACAGTAATATTGGATATAATTTATTATTGAAGCCTGTAACCCACCACCACACTATGTATTTCAGCAAAGTCCAGAAGATAATCTATATATAAAGAATGGAACTCTATTATCTTAGTAAAAATATTTGCAATGATAATCATCTACTATCCAGAAATGACAGTGGAAGATTGTGCCATTGACATGGACCTTCTGATTTCAATAAGGAGGATGAAATCCCAAAGTCATAGGCCAAGTAGCAGTGATAAACTATCAGATAGAAGGCTTCTGTAGTTACAAAATGAACAGAGGTGGTAAAGTGAAACATAATCTTAGAGATCACTGTAGCTATAAAATAATCATGTCTGAAAACAATGGTAGAGCACTTGACTGAAGTCTGACTTAATCTGTATTGTTATGGATTCTTACCCAATTTCCAGAGCTGAGACACTTCACAGACTTAGACTCCTAGAATGGAGGAAAGGCAAGGTGCCCTCAGGGGAGACCCATGCAAAACTATTATAAATATGGACTATACATCTGCCTCCTAGCATTCCCCAAGAGAACCAAGACCTTTGGTTTGGATAAGTTAATATTGAGGGAAAGGAGAATACCCAGACTTTGGAAAGAGAACACTAGGCACTCCTTCTGAGATGGTATTAATTCCTGGAAACTCTGGAGCCACCATGGCCATCAAGCAGAGTGGAAGCTTAAGGGTATCAAGTATGAAATAGTGTTCTAGATGGATTCTCAATTAAAATGGGTTCAAGGGTGTAAATATCCATAGCTGTGTTTATTTCCCCAGTTTCTCTCAATGAATAGTTAAAATAGACATACTTGGCAACTGACCATGTCCTTACTTGGGCTCCTTATTGCATTAGTCAAGAGGTATTATGGAATTTAGGGCCATGTAGAAACACCTGAAACTGCTCACTTCTATTGAAATGATAAAATAAAAGCAGTAATAAATCCCAGGGAATCACAAAGATTCGTGCCACAATCAAAAGATTTGAAAAATTTAGAGGTGATAATTTCTGTTGCAAGACTAAACACTAGCCAGACCCCTCTGAGTCCCCTTCTCAACTGGGCCTCAACCTTGTCCTATAAAAACTACAGACATTCACCACAAATGACTTCATCCATCTGTCTCCCCCACGTTAGCATACTTAAAATACTAACAAGGTCAAGCTCAAGGTCCATCTCTAGGGTGACCCTAGATCTCCTTAAAGTATGTGCCTGAGAAAGCTCAATGCCATGGCAAAACATACTGCTTGTCCTAGCCAGCACTTGAGAGATAAGCCCCGCCCCCCTCATCCTTTTGGAGAGTACTTGCTAAAACAAAGGCTTACAATGGTGAATTATTTCCCTGCCTCTTTGAAATATATATGTATCTTCTACAATTTAAGAGTGTCTTTCTCAAGGACCTGAAAGCCATTCCTTGGGAATGTAATCATTAGGAAGAACTGAGAGAATAGGATCCAAACTTCTATAATTGCCAGTGGGCCTAAATGCACGTAAAATAACCAGCCCCTTGTCACTTCTCATTTTTCAACTCCTGAGCCCTCCCTTGCTCACTTCCCTACTCCCATTCTCCCTTAAAAATATCCATTCACCTCTGTACAAACTGAAGTTGAGTTCAAATAATGCTGACCCTCTTCTCTGTTGCAATAACTTATTACTGATTAAAATCTGACCTTACCACTTTAACTAGGGTCTGCTTTTGTTTTGTTAAAGAGTGTATCAACTATATGATTTATATAGAGGACACATGAATATTTGAGAAAGAACTATGTTAAACTTAATCAGGTCATAACTTTGCAGCTACTATTGCAGATATGATCTCTTTAATGGAACAAATCAACACAGCTTCTGGCTTCTAGTACACAGCTATTCATTTGAGCCTATTTCCTCTACCAGTTTGCAAGGAAAGCAGTACACGGTCACTATCTAGCTACAAGTCTATAAGAACTCTCCTGCTCCCCACATAATCTGATCTACATGGATTTCTACTATCTCTATGTGTCACAGGACATCATACTGATCCACAACACTGTGTTTTCAATATTATAAATCTGGTGACTGGGAAATAGCAAATACTATGCATGTCTTGGTAAACCATATGTGTTACAAAGGATACATAGTAAACCTCATGGAAATTTAATAACTTGCTACTTTGGTTTCTGGGTGTTCAGAAGTCTGAGACTTCTTGGATATTATCTAGGAAGTGAAAGAAAGTTGCTCTATTTGTACCCTCACCACTAAAAAAGTGGTAAAATGCTCGGTGACTCACTTCAGATTAAGGTAACAAAGTACTCCCAATTATTTATCAAGTAAGCCTAATACTCAGCCTGCTGGATTTTAGTGGGAACTAAAGACAAGAGAGTCTCTGCATCAGGTCCAGGAGGCATTGCAAACTGCTCTGTTCCAGAGCAGAACCAAGGGTGAGTAAAGGGTCTGGGGTAACTAGGGGTGTGGTAGGGAGGTTGTGGCAAACCTTGTTAGGAGTTCAGGAACTTGTGTTTTTGAGAAAATCCATTCCTAGTCCTCTTGCACTTACTGCAATAATGATCCTGGCTTGCTTTTAGGCACTGGTGATATATTGTACAAATTCCCAGTGAGAATGCCTTACTCCTTCCCTAGTCATCTGTACCACTTTAGTCCCTTAACTTTCTCATGCTTGCCTGTACTTAAGGTTCGTGTATTACTAAAATAGAAATATATTTGTATTTAATCATATATGTGGTATATGTTTACATATCAGCATATTTATATGGCTGTGTACATGAGTACATCTGAGTATAAATATACCACAAACACACAAACATATATATAAGTATATATATATATATATATCTCACACACACACATATGTGGCAAAGTCTGTTTCCTTTATGTTCAGATTTACTTTAGGACTTGGGATTTTTTCTATGCTCTCATACTCCTTCTTTCACCCCAATTGCAGTAACTGTACATCTAATTTCTTCCTTTATGCATGGTTCATCTCTATGTATGTTTCAAAGACTCCAGATTCACCAAAACAAAACAGGCATCAGAAAAATAGTCATTAAAATAACCACACTTTCACATTTCAGCTATCACGAAATCTATCACTTTACTCTCTCTTTTTGTTGTTCATTTGTAAAGTTTCCCATTTTTAATAGACTCCTAATTGAGTTCTCAAACTGTACTTACTGCAGCATTCTTGGATTTTAAGAAAAAATACATCAAAATTACTTCTAGGGCACTTGAGTGTTACAGTCAGTTAAACATCTGCTTTCTGCTAAGGTCATGATCCCAGGGTCCTGGGATCAAGTCCTGCATCAGGCTCAGGGAGCCTGCTTCTCCCTCTGCCTCTGCCTCTCTCTCTCTGTCTCTTATGAATAAATAAATAAAATCCTTAAAAAATATTACTTCAAACCTGAGTGTTTATTGGATTGACAAATTCACCAAGGGGAGTCCCCTTTAAAAGTTCAGGGGGTAATAATCTCCCTGGGATCCCTTAGGGAAGGAAGCAGAGAGGAGTCAGGATAGCAGCAAAGTCTGTGCAGGGACTTAGGACCACATCAAGGGAGTCCCTGGAGTACAAGCTTCTTCAGTGCGAGTGAATGTAATATGACTTCACAAAATATGTTGCATGTTCAGTGTATGCAAAGCACAGTGCTAGAAAGTATATTGATGCAAGATGCCTGGGATAGAAATTTCTTTTTTTTAAAGATTTTATTTATTTATCAGAGCAAGGGGAGTCGCAGGCAGAAGGAGAGGGAGGAAGAGGGAAAGGGAGAAGCAGGCTCCCTGCTGAGCAAGAAGCCCAATGTGGGACTCAATCCCAGGACCCTGGGATCATGACCTGAGCTGAAGACATATGCTTAGCCGACTGAGCCACCAAGGCATCCCAAGAGAATTTTCAACCTTCACAGATTATCGGTAAAAGTGAACATTCACATCAATAACCTGAAATAAAAGGCAGAATGAAGAAAGATCTTGAATAGGGTGGTGAGGTAGGAAGAGGAAGGAGATCAATTCTAACTGACCAATATGAAGACAGTATCTGATGGGTACTTTTGATGTATTAAACCTGCAAATTATGAGTGTTTAAAATTTTTAGGTTTAGTAAGAGAGGCAAAACAATTTGATCAAAAGCCTGAAGAAAAAGAATGAAAAAGTGTTTACAAAAACCTAGAAGTTATCTAGAAGCTAACTAACCTTCTTAGGCTTTATGGTTAAATGACACTGACTTATACTGGGGAGCCCTGTTGAGATTGCATTATGGGGAGCTGTTTTCAGACACAGTGGTCTATTCTTTCATTTTAAGAGTACTAGCAAGCAGTTTATTATGTTCTAACTAGCTAACAACAAAATAAATGATAAATACCATATATATGTATCATTAAATATAGTGATCAAAGAAATTATAAAATTTAAAAAATATTTAAATTGTAGGCATTGTGAAATATGTGGAAATTAAACTGATCATAATCCATTTATAATTTTCTAATTCATGTATTGAAAGGTAATTTCCGGTTATTATCCTGTTTCAGTTAGTCTAATCTCTCATATTAATTTGATCCAAAATCAATAACATGATTATATGGACATATATTGAGGAATTGTTATTAGATTTTCCTGAAGTTAAGAAGTTAGTTATAGTCAAAAGAAAGGATGAAAGACATCATGCAATCAACTAACGGATTGATGACAGATTGTTAAATACTAGCAGCTTCATAATATATACATTTCCCATGTATATATTATACTATCTGTATTTATACAGTTATAGATGTTATTAATATCTATGTCTAATCCAAGTCCAAATATGCATTCATATGCATATCCATATCTATGTCTGTATCTATCTCCATAGAACTTAAAGGTATTTTTACAGAAATTGGCTTGAACTTGATTTTTAATATGTATTTTATTCAGTATTACTAACGTTCAGCTAGAAAATTTTTTCATAAAATTGTATCTGGTTGTAAAATTACAAACATCCAGTGGTACCTGGGTGGCTTAGTTTGTTAAGTATCTGTTTTTGGCTCAGGTAATGATCCCAGGGTCCTGGGATTGAGCCCTGCATCCATCAGGCTCCTTGTTGAGCAGGGAGCCTGCTTCTCCCTCTCCCTCTGCCTGCCACTCCCCCTGCCTGTGCTCTCTCTCTCTCTCTCTCTCTCTGTGTCAAATAAATACATAAAAACTTTAAAAAAATTACAAACATCCAGCGATAAAACAGGCAGTTTTATGGAGATGGATATGAATAACAACTATACCTATTGTTTTTAAATTTTGCCAGAATTGTGCTTAGACTCATTCAATTCTTACTAAAACCTGGTATGTAATAATATATTCCCAGATTTTCAGTTGAGTCCATTATGGTGGGAGAGCTTAAAAGATCTGTTCATGTCCATGCAGACAATAAGAGCTGGATATGGGATTCAAGCCCAGGTCCTACTGTGGAGCCAGGTGTCACTCCTGACTAACCAATATGCCGTCCCTTAGTGACCATCATTACACGCTTCTGAGAGACTAGGCAGAAACCTAACTCTCTGGGCACTGCGGACCTGGCCCCGGGTCTAGCAGAATGGTGTATCCCATGGCCAACTGCATTTCCCAACCTACTCATGCTACACCTGGGTATGTGTTCAACTATCAAGCAAATATCCCTCCTTACTGGTGCCCAGCAACTGTCCCATAGAGATGTCAGTTGTTTGACTCACAAAAAGTACACACTTCCAAGAAATGACTGCCCTCATGTTACAATTGCAGCCAGAAGGGTAGAACTTCATAAAGAGTAAACTGCAAATGCTTAGTCCGTACCTGACAGGATTTGGGAGACCGATTATTCTAACTCTGAGTATGTTCCATGTCTTCTCCATATTCTGGGTATACCCCCCACACAGATAGCTCCACATATGCTGACCATGCCCCCAACACTTGGATGTCCCCTACCTGCTCTTCTCTACAATTACACAAAGGGTGGAGACTCCTACCTGCAGCAGACCATCTTCTGTCCTCCTTATTTCTACATTATTTTTACAGAGTGTTAATATCCTCCATGTTTCTGCTGAGTATGATTTTTGTACAAGCACTCCAACCAATTAACAAAAATGCTTAAAGAAACCGCATAAATATCAGGACTTCTAATTTTAAATGTCAACATAGAAATGTAATAGTCAGATCAGAAGCATTTATTTACTTCATTTGAACAAATTAAAAATTTAAAATTTCTACAACTTATGACATAAATTAGGTGTCATAGGGGCACCTATGTGGCTCAGGTCATAATCCCAGACTCCCAGGATCAAGTCCCGTAACTGGCTCCCAGCTCCACGGGGAGTCTGCTTCTCCCCTCTCAAGCTCTCTCTCACTGTCTCTCTCTCAAATAAATAAATACAATCTTAAAAAAAAAAAGTAGGTTTCATAGAAGTAATTGCATCTAAACATGCTAATTTAGTTTGCCCTCTAGTTTAAATCAAAGTTAAGTACAGAAAATATAAGGCCCTCTTTAAAAACATAAATCACTGGCCTCAAATAGTTTATCTTCAAAGAATGAGACTGGTTAGTTCAAATAAATATTTTTTAAATGACAGAAAATGGTCTATGTCATACAAGTTAAAAATAATAATTTAAACCTGGCAATTCACAGACATGTACCCCTGGGGATAAAAATTTGTTTATAAAAAATAAAAATTAAAAAAAATAAGAATTTAGTTATGAAAAGAGTAATTGTAACATATGTAAACAGTACTAAGTATAAAATTTTGTAATATGATTTTATAATCTCACAAACTTTGGATCCTACTAGGAAGTGTAATAAATACATAACAAAAGACCAAGAAGTTACCAGTGTGTTAAAAATAATGTTCAGTGTCCCTGGAGTCTGAATTGAATTACAAAGATTTTACAGTTTCTTTAATTGTCTTTCCTTTAGTGAACTGTGATGAATTAGAGCAATAGGCTTAGTGGATACAAACTCTATACCCTAAGGGGAATTTTTAATGTAAATTTGAAATATCAAGTAATAAAGAGGGAAAATTCCAACCAATTTGGGAATTTATATCCCTAAATTTATAGACAAAATTATTTTTTGTATCTTAATCTGTCATACAGAGATCTAGTCCCTAAAGGAAAAATCATAAAGTTGAATTTCTGAGCATTACCTAGGCGATTGGCTGCACCCAAGTTAGGGTTTTGCATAGGAAGTATAGGTATTTGGCAATTTGGAAACTAAAATATTTGTTGTTCCTCAATATGTTCACCCTTTACAGACCAACCAGTGTATCTCTGAAGTCATAGTAGTGAAAAGAAGTAAGCTGAGTGAAGTGTAAGCAAAGAACAGAGATGATAAAATCAGTATTTTAAAAAATTATCTCAAACTTAGGAAGCTTCAAATTGTGATGAGCACTGAGTGTTATACACAACTAATGAACTGTTGAACACTACATCAAAAACTAATGATGTACTATATGTTGGCTAATCGAGCATAATGATTTTAAAAAAAGCAATTTTTACATATTCTAAAAAAAAATTGTCTCAATGCAACTAAGGTAAACCTTACATTTTGCTATTGTGGGGGAAAACTCTTTTTGCAAATGGTTATAATCCCAAACCCAGGATGGATCTGACAGTGTTCTGTTATTTGACTATAATGTTATTTCTTACCAAGACTAGATGCAACCCTCTAGTCCTTTCAAGGTAATGCTGAGCAATCTATTAGAGTTGGCATTTTAGTTAACTATATTTGACATTTCTATTCTAGGAGATAATGCTGGACTACAAATTGACAGGCTATTCCATGACTTCCATTTATCTTCATCATTGAATTAACAAAAGTGTAAATTAATATTCTTTATCTTATGGTCAAATTGATCAACAAAGCACAAAATAGGACCCGATGGCATTAAATTCAAGCAGGAAGTTTTTGGGTTTTTTCATTTTGGAGGAGGGAAGGAGGATTGGCAAAAAACTGGCTTCTTCATCAATGTATGATGAATTTTACAGAAGTTTGGAAAAATGACATATTATAAGGTAATCTGATGTATTTAGTAAATAAATTCATTTTTTTCAGTGAGACTCATTCTTGAGAGTACAAATATATATGAATAAATTGTAGTAATTTTGTGACTTAGCACAAAAACTGAAAGAAAAAAAAAACATATTGACCCCACCTCTATTCCTCAGGACATTCTCATAATAGTTTGTCCAGGAAAACCTATTCCGTCAAATAGAAATAATACAAAGGTTGATATATGATATTCATGCAATGTTCTAGGTACTATAAGAAAAATAATAACAGTTTCCAACACAGGAAGTAAATGAAGAAAACAGATTAGAAACAAGTTGCTACAAAATGGGTGAAATATATTACACAATATTGCAGAATGGATTTTAAAAATAACACAACAAATATCACAAAGAAGAAATGCATATATTCATGGAAGATACAGACAGATATTTGGAGGTGATCACTACTCAAAAGGAAGGAGTGACCGAAAACCAGCACTGGTAGAAATAAGAAAAGGAATATTTAGAAAAAGAGAGAAATAATTTAAAAAATAAACAACAAATTCAAAAGAAACCCAAGGTATTATATATGATAAAAATGAGAAAAAACGAAAGGAATGAAAAATTCAGAAAACATTAAAAAGTACTAGGAAAGAAAGTGACATCATCTTAGAGACATACAAAGAGGACCGTATGTGTATTTAAATATGTGTATGTAAGTACATATACACATAAAATCATTCTAAATAATAAAAGAAAACAAAACTATGAACAAAAATATTTTATCTTTTCACAGTTTGGCGACCGTGGCCATTGCTGCTATAAACATTGGGGTACAGATGGCCCTTCTTTTCACCACATCTGTATCTTTGGGGTAAATACCCAGTAGCGCAATTGCAGGGTCATAGGGAAGCTCTATTTTTAACTTCTTGAGGAATCTCCACACTGTTCTCCAGAGTGGCTGCACCAACTTGCATTCCCACCAACAGT
>PISX010035355.1:0-13001 GCA_004024625.1 Mellivora capensis
GGAAGAATAAACATTGTTAAAATGTCTATATACCTAGAGCAATCTATACTTTTAATGCCATTCCCATCAAAATTCCACTGGTATTTTTCAAAGAGCTGGAGAAAATAATCCTAAAATTTGTATGGAATCAGAAGAGACCCCGAATCACTAAGGAAATGTTGAAAAACAAAAATAAAACTGGTGGCATCTCATTACGTGATTCTGGTCTATTTTACTTCAGACTTGGCTCTGGCTTTTTCTCTGGGAGCTAATGTCTATTCAGTAAGGTTCTCACACCTGTTTGCAAGAAACATAGTCTGGTTTTTGTTTATTTTGAAGGTCATGATTTACATTTTTATTAAAATTCCTGACTGCCACTGTAATTTTTGTATGTGTGGGTGCATATCTTACTCCAGTGGCTGGCAGGGAAATCACCTTTTCCTACCAGACACCTTGGTTCCCCCAAACATCCAGGTTTTAGGTTTGAAATTGATGTCTTAAGAAAAATTCTGTTTACAGAGTATTTTGTTATTTCCAAGCTCTTCTTCTCTCAATGCGTTATTCATTTATTATTTAGCACTGGCCTCTTTCCAGTGTGCTTTCAATTTTCACCTCAGTCCTGCTGTTCTGTATACAACATTTCTTCATATCACCTGAACTCTTTTATTCTTTGCCTTTTGCCTCCCACTTGTCTTTTCCTTACAAAGCTTCTTTGCTTAAATAATAGATGTAGAATTTATGACCCTAGAACGTATTTTATGAACAAAGTATGTAAGCTGTGGTGATGTGGTTTATGGTTCCAGTGTGTCTTTCCCCAAGATATCTGAGATTTCCCTAATAACTTAATTTCTGTTGTCATCCCTAGATATAACCTGAGAAAAACCTTTGGGTCATCTCACATTACTAACCGTATGTGTAAGATGGATATCTTAATTTAAGACATCCGTTGCTATGTTTTATTAAGGGGAACACAGGACTTAGATGGGGTGAGATGGTCATACTATATAGTTTTTGGAAACCAGAGGTTTAAGCCCTTGAGAAAAAATAAGTGAGCCAAAGGGACTGTAATTACCTGAGATATATGGTTTCCATTCCCATTAATTATCATATTGTTGTCATGAAATTGATGATGGTCTTTCATTTATCATTTTGGGCTCTTCCTTCCAATTGTCACAGCTGAGGGCTCTGTGCTACCCTTTTACCAACCTTTTCTAGCCCTTTTTCTTGCTCTGGAGTTCACTGCTGTATTATTTCATTTAATTATCTCTACCTAAAGCCCTGTTTCTTCCCGACATTTAAAGATTTATTTATTTCTTTCTTTGACAGAAAGATCACAAGTAGGCAGACAGGCAGGCAGAGAAAGAGGGGGGAAGCAGGCTCCCTGCTGAGCAGAGAATCCGATGTGGGGCTCGATCCCAGGACCCTGAGATCATGATCTGAGCTGAAGGTAGAGGCTTAACCCACTGAGCCACCCAGGCACCCCTCTTCCCGACATTTAGAGAAAGAGTTGACCTATAAGCAGAGGGGCCAAGCTGGGAGCTCTTCAGGGCAATGTGACAGTTTTACTGAGTTTGAGTAACAGAGAATGCATCCTGAAAGGGAATGTAAACAATAAGCAGATTAATGAAGGGGAACACTAGTTAACGGAGAATCTGAAGAAAGAAATGATTCTCTGGGCTGCTCTTCAGGAATAACAGCCTATTAACATTCTCAAATATTTGTGAGCATCGTGTTTTCATAGTGTATAAAGATACACCCCCACTCCAGAAACATGGCTTTTAGGAAGGCAGGAAGCATTGTATTTTGTTCCTTCACCAAAATGTCTGTTCGTGGCTTTTTGTTGTTGTTGTTGCTTAAGATTTTATCTATTTTAGAAAGAGAGCAGGAGTGAGCATGGGGGAGGAGCAAAAGGAGAAGGAGAGGGGAAGAGAATCCCGGCAGACTACATGCTAAGCAGGGAGCTCCACGCGGGGCTGGATCTCAAATCCTTGCATGACCCGACATGAAACCAAGAGTCGGATGCCCAACCGACTAAGCCACCCAGCTGCCCTGACTATTCATGACTTTTATTTTTTTTATTTTTTTAAAGATTTTATTTATTTATTTGACACACAGAGAGAGATCACAACTAGGCAGAGAAAAAGGGGGAAACAAGCTCCCCACTAAGCAGAGAGCCCGATGTGGGGCTTGATCCCAGGACCCTGAGATCATGACCTGAGCTGAAGGCAGAGGCTTAACCCACTGAGCCACCCAGGAACCCTGTTCATGACTTTTAAATCAATCTATTATATATAAGGAAATATATGTCACCATAAAACCTATGATAATAAGTATTCATTTAAGTATTCTTTGCATAAAACTCTACAGTATCAAGCAATCCCTAGGAATTACGGATCATTCTTGAAATGGAAAGGAAGGGGAACTTTCAAGGGAAGTTCACTGAAGAAGAAAAGCATGTGAACAGGTTATCATAATATGGCCTATTGGGTGCCCTGATAATATTTTGCATAATGTTTTGCGTTCCCTTTTCTTATAGTACATTATGCCCTCTGTTCAGTTTCCAAATATTCGTGCTTGACTCACCTGAATAGTGGAATGGTGTCCCGATGGATCTATAATGTTGGTTGGAGATCTTCTAACAAAAAGAAACCATTACTGGAGAGATTAGAACCTGTCCCATTGGATGGAGCCTTTTGTGAGCCAATGGAGACCACTGATCATGCTCGAAATGCTGCCTCAGTGTTTCTACCAGAAAATAAAAGTAAAATCAGAGTGTATAGAAATGGACATGTAAGACAGGTAAAGCACATCATGATCAGAATGCTTTCCAAAGTCCCACCATGTTAATATTCACCTTTAAAGGAAAACAGAAAAGATGGATAAAGCTGGATTTTGCCTCCCTTATCAGTTGACCCAATCACTTTCTGTGTGAAGCCGTGTGTGGGTATGTTTCATATTCTTCCATCTATGATGGTTAATTATAATCTTTAGAATTCCTTCACAAATACAGATTTGGGTTAATCATAAAAGTTGGTTCACTCTTGTCGTTAATCCAATATACTGTGCTTTTATTTATTGTGTATATGTAGTTAGGAAAATTCATGTATGTAGTAAAAACAAGCCAATTCACCAGATGATTTAACCCACGTCTAAACCTATGTTCTCATTCATGTCTTTACCCTGCTTTCCTTACATGATGTTGTCTTATCTGTCTAAAGTCTGCTTACCTTTCACACATATTCCTCTTGATAGAGTTTTGTGCACCTAAATATCTCCCAAGAAGTATCTTTTCAACTTAGTTCTGTTCACTTTATTAAAAGGCCTCAGGGGCACCTGGGTGGCTCAGTCAGTTAAGCATCTGACTTGATTTCGGCTCAGGTCATGATCTCAAGGTCGTGAGATCGAGCCCCACAATGGGCTCTGCACTCACATGGCATTTGCTTGTTCTTCTCCCTCTGATCCCCCCCTCCTCTCTCCCTCTCTCTCTCATAAATAAAAATAAAAATCTTTAAAAAATAAAAAAAAGTAAAAGGGCTCATACTTTACACAGTCTTGGAGATAAGTTTTTTTTTTTCATGTAATATTATACCACTGAAATTGACCCATGCTGCGTCTATTACCATAGTTTCTTCATCCTGACCACTTTATGGTAATCCATTGTTAAATACACCATAGCTTGTTTGTGTTCTCATCACGGACATTTGGACTCTTTCCATCTGATCATTTGTTTTCTATTAGGAACTGTATTATGAAAATTCTTGCACATGTCTTCTGTCATTCCCAGAAAATAGATTGTTCTGTGTATACCCTTAGAAGTACATACTTTGTGGGGCACCTGGGTGGCTCAGCGGGTTAAGGCCTCTGCCTTCGGCTCAGGTCATGATCTCAGGGTCCTGGAATGGAGCCCCGCATCAGGCTCTCTGCTCAGCAGGGAGCCTGCTTCCCCCTCTCTCTCTGCCTGCCTCTCTGCCTCCCTGTGATCTCTCTCTCTGTCAAATAAATAAAATCTTAAAAAAAAAGAAGTACATACTTTGTAAGATATGGGATGTTTAGCCATAGGAGATATGCATAACCATTTTCTTTTCTTTTTTTTTTTTTTTAGAGCATGGCTTTGTCAGTAGTCTCTCATTCTTTCAATCATCTAGTGCCACATATGTTACATAAACACATGGTTCTACTATACTGAAAAATTTGTCTATTCTATGCTAATACCACACTGTCTGAATTTCTTTTATTTATTTATTTATTTATTTATTTATTTTTTAATTTCTTTTCAGCGTAACAGAATTCATAGTTTTTGCACCACACCCAGTGCTCCATGCAATGCGAGCCCTCCAATACCCACCACCAGGCTCCCCCAACCTCCCACCCCCCGCCCCTTCAAAACCCTCACGTTGTTTTTCAGAGTCCATAGTCTCATGGTTCATCTCCACACTATCTGAATTTCTATTTCTTTGTAAATCCTTGTATTCAGTTAGTCTGGTGGATTCTGACTCTTGAATCTTCCACTTAAATGTAGAAACTAAAACATTTCATTTAAATCTCTGTTGAGACTTTAATTGGGATTTATATTGAATATGTAGATTAGTTTGGGGGTAACTGATGTATTTGTAATAATATGTGTTCTTATCTGTGAATATAGCATATCACTTTATTTAGGTCTCCTCTAAAATGTTGTAATCAGGATTTAGGTTTTACCTGTAGAAGTCATTGCACTTTGATTCATTCTTAGATACTTTATTTTCTCCTGTTAGCATTTTTGCTTTAATTTCTTTACTTTTCTGTTTATTGTTGCATAAAATGCAGCTGATATTTTTATCATTAAGCTTATAACTAACTACCTTGTTAAAGGCTCATAAAAACAGATTTATAGATTTCTTTGGTCATTCAAGTTGTCTGAGGGAGGACTTTTCTATGACAAGATCTTATCTTCTTTATCCATCTTTGGGTGGACACCTAGGTTGTTTCCATATAATTTCTTTGGGAAAATGTGTTGGCAATAAGTATTTAAGCTTGATAAATGAATATAGAAATTCAACTTCAAGATATATGTTCAAGTAAGGTGTGTATATGTATTCACCCAGATACATGCCCAGTAATGCATATAACAACACTCTTTATAACAGCTCCAAAGCAGAAGCAATACAAATGTCCATCGAAGAAAGATAAATAAATACAATGGCACTAATCATAATACTTTATACTATATGGCAAGGAAAATGAGCCAACTATTGTTATAAGCAATAGTATAGATAAGTCACTCAAATACAGTGTTTCTTAAACTAGATGCCAAAGAATGTATCTGTGTGATTCTACTTACACAGAATTCAAGGGATGCCTGGGTGGCTCAGTTGGTTAAGCGGCTGCCTTCAGCTCAGGTCATGATCCCAGCGTCCTGGGATCGAGTCCCACATCGGGCTCCTTGCTCGGCAGGGAGCCTGCTTCTCCCTCTGCCTCTGCCTGCCACTCTGTCTGCCTGTGCTCACTCTCTCTCGCTCGCTCTCTATGACAAATAAATAAATAAAATCTTTAAAAAAAAAGAATTCAATAATAGGCAACATTAAGCTAGAGTCTTAGAGATTCAGGTAGTGGCGTCTCTGGACAGGAAAGGGAGAAGCCAATTCCTCCTGAGCAGGGAGCCTGACACAGGGCTCCATCCAGGACCCTGAGAACATGACCTGACCCAAAAGCAGACACATAACCAGCTGAGCCACCCAGGTGCCCCAACCCCTATTTCACAGAAACGTAAGTTGAGGGAAACATATTCAAACATGTTCACCACTTCCCAATAACATGGAACGAAGTCAGTTTGGAAGTGAGATCTGAACTCAGAGGGGGAACTCTCTCCCCTCTACCATGATGTCACTGAATTTGCAATTCCACAGTCCTCACATTCTAGCTTGAATTATAGTTTTCGGATTAAATGTCTGTCCCTTCCTAAATTCTAACCTCCTTTACTTTAAAGATTTTATTTATTTATTTGACAGAGAGAGATCACAAGTAGGCAGAGAGGCAGGCAGAGAGAGAGGAGAAAGCAGGCTCCCTGCTGAGCAGAGAGCCTGATACGGGACTCGATCCCAGGACCCTGGGCCCACTGAGCCACCCAGGCGCCCCAAGCTTCTTTACTTTAGAAAGCATATCGCAAAAACTACACAAAAAGTAGTTACAGATATATGTTGAATTAATATAGTAATTAAGCCTACACACACACACACACACCATTGCATTTAAAAAATTTTTTTCAAAGATTTTATTTATTTATTAGACAGAGATCACAAGTATGCAGAGAGGCAGGCAGAGAGAGAGAAGGGTGGGAAGCAGACTCCCTGCTGAACAGAAAGCCCAATGAGGGGCTCTATCCCAGGACCCTGAGATCCCAGGACCCTGAGATCATGACCTGAGCTGAAGGCAGAGGCTTTAACCCACTGAGCCACCCAGGCGCCCCCTCTCATTGCATTTAATTACAGAAGTCTTCTAAAGCTTCAACACCAATCTACACTTGTCATGATCTACAGACAGAGCTGTCATCATACTTTTATAACTTATTTTTTAATTATTTTAATTTAAAATTAATTTAAAAATTTAAAAGATTTTAAAAATTATTTTTAATTTAAAAAATCTTCTAAATTTTTAATGTATTATTACTAAATTAATTTCCAACTCTCAGCATTTTTCTAGTTTAGAGACTTTTTAAAAAATTGGTTTATAATTGATATGCAACGTTATGTTAGTTTCGGGTGTACAATGGAGTGATTGGACAGTTCTGTACATTACACAGTGCTCACCTTGACACATGTCACCATACATTATTCCAATATTATTGTATTCTTTCTCCTGTACCTTTATTTCTCTCTCTTTTTTAAAGATTTTATTTATTTGAGAAAGAGAGAGAGAGAGCATGATTGGGAGGAAGCAGGCTCCCGCTAAGCAAGGAGCCCAATGTGGGACTCAATCCCAGGACATCTGGGATTATGACCTGAGCCAAAGGCAGACGCTTAACTAACAGCCACCCAGGCTCCCCTCTACTGTACCTTTCATCTCTATGACTTAACTATTTTATAACTGGAAGTGTGTACCTCTTAATCCCATTCATCTATTTAACCCTTCTCCCTACCACCTCCATTCAGGCACCAGAGGTGGTTCTCTGTACTTTTATGGGGCAAATTAATTTGTTCTCTATATTTAAGTCTTTTTTTTTTCCTCTTTTTATTTTTTTTAATAATGTTATTTTATTTTTCAGGGTTCCAAGATTCATTGTTTATGCACTACACCCAGTGCTCCATGCAATACATGCCCTCCTTAACGAATTAAAAATAGAGCTTCCCTATGACCCTGCAGTTGCACTACTGGGTATTTACCCCAAAGATACAGATGTAAATCTGTTTGTTTTGTTTGCTTATCTGTTTTGTTTTTTAGATTTCATTTGCTTTATAATAATATTGAATAAGTATTTGATCATGTAATGATAGCAAATGCTAAGTCTAGTGCACAGTATGATAAATAACATTGAAACCAAAACACAGTAAATGAGAAGATGGGCATTTTTTAGGTATACTTCTGCTGTTGTTCTTAATATGTTGTTGTATTTTTCAAATAGCCATGCCTCTTTAAATGACAGACTTTATTTTCAGATCAAAACGTATAATCAAAACATATTCCCAAATGAAGTATGAATGTTGGCAGGGGTTCAGTATTCCTGATTTTAAAATAAATTAGAGGAATCAAGTGGGATAAGCCATTTCCTTTAACTAATGAAATGGGATCAGGTTCTGTATTTTCTGGCTCTCTGTTCTTATAAGGGTTGGAGCTACAGTAGAATGAATTGAACAGCTTGACTCTAAATAGGAAATAGAACAGTGACACTTCTAATGTAGTATGTTGAATTGTTGACCTGCATCCATTGGCAAGTGGAGAGTACTCTAGTGATTCACTTACCTAGTTCTGGATGTTGGTTTAAAAAAATTCCTTCTCTGTAAGGAAAAAAAAAAGGAAGTCCCATATTTCAGTTCCTTTCTTCAAATTCAATCTCTGCCTACAACTAGGTCTGCTTTTGAAAATGAATTTTACCTGGTATTTTTCTCCTGAGTACAGCCTTCATGCAGAAAAATACACATTGTTTTTAGACTCTTGTTTTTTTCCAGATTTCTAAATGGTTACCCAAAGGAAAGCAAGTTATAGAAGCACTACCTACATATACCATGAGGGTTTCTTTTAAAGGGAAAGTAAGTCTGAAAAGTCTGCCAGGTAATCTGAATGCATATTTATTAAATGTTTTATTACATTTCTGGCCTTGGTTCTGGGTATATCGCCCTCCCCCAAAGAAAAGGACCACCTTTTCCTCTAGACAGTTTAACTATTTTGGGATGTCAGTCTCCAGGGATAGCTCAGAAAGGGGAGGGGACATTATCAAGTAATTTTTCAAAATCACTTGGTAGAAATTTTAAAAAGTAGAGTAAATGATGGAATACCCATCTTGCACATAAGAGAAAAGCAAACAGGGAAAAACCATACTGCCCATTCCAGACCAAGACCAACACATGTCCCAGGCTGGACCCTATTCCCTTGTCTTTAAAATTCAGATTTTATCTTCTATTTGCTCTATAGGTGCACGTCTCTCCTACCTTTTGGAATTCCTCTTACCCTATAATTATATGTTGAGTAACAACAGATTTTTGCCTAGCTCATCCTTGACCTCTCCCCCAGGGGAGGGAAGGAAGGAAGGAAGGATGGATGGATGGATGGAAGGAAGGAAGGGAGGGAAAGGAAAGGAAGGAAGAGAGAGAGAAAGAAAGGAAGAGAAAAAGGAAGAGAGAAAGAAAGAAAGAGAAAGAAAGAAAGAAAGAGAGAGAGAGAGAGAGAAAGAGAGAAAGAAAGGAAGGAGGAAAAGTCTAAAGGAAGAAAGGGAAGGAGGAAAGAGGAAAAGAGAAAACCTTTTCCACTTTTAATGGTTCCCTTATTCTTGTAGAGAAGTAATGAGTAACAAATTAGAAAGGAAAATTTTAGAAAATTTCTAGTTGTCTTTGAGAGTCCTCGTAATTTTTTCTCAGTGGTACATTTATTTTATAAATTTCTTACTAGCAATACTCTCCCTATATCTCTTGGTTCCTACCCCTTCAGTCTTGAAAACCTGGAATGATCTTCAAGACATTTAACAATCTAATATCTGCTTTTTCATGGGCATCAGTCCATCTGAACAACTACCACCTATAAACCACTGAATGTCCATCCTGGTATTTTCATCCCAGATGGGAGTGAACAGGCATTACTTGCTCCTGCCCAGAGCTGGGCAGTCTCCACTTCAGTGTGCTTCCTTCTTCTATAAGGAAAAGATCCCTCTCAATCTTTTCATGCTTAAGATAGGTTTGACTCCCATTATGCTAGTTGTTAATACATTTATAGTAATGTACCAACTACTTGTATTTTGTTCTCAGCCTGTACCATCTCTTTTTCGTATTCTCTTCCTAACCGCCCACCTGAATCCAGCGGTCAGCCCTTACCTGGAGGTCAAGACTGTTAGGACAGGAGAAGTGGTAAGAGCTGCAGGTAGAACTTTACCCAGTGCCAAGTTTTATGTCTAAGGCCAATAAGGATTAAAATGAGACACTTCTTTGTAATCTGGTATGAAAATAAGACATAAAATCCATTGCTAACCCGTGGTTTTGAGCAAAACAATTTACAAAGAGCTGGAAAAGACAATGACTTTGGCTTGAAGCATTTTTTGACTTAGAAAAATAGCTTACAGTCTCATAAAAATATGTATAATATCTCAGAAAGACTCCAGTGCTTTGTGAAATGATCTAAACCTTCCATGTTTGCAAAGTCCATTTTCTGAACTTTTCAGAGATTAAAGCAGACCGCAAACAGCGTGACCTCTGAGATTACCAGCCAACTCTCACAGTAATAGTAGTCTGTCTTTAGATGAAAGTGGTCAGAATCACAATTTAAGTCACCTGAAGGAAAAAGAAAAACAAAAGAGTAATGCTTCTTAGTGGCTGAGCGGCTTACAAAACCAAAGGAGAAACACTTCACATCAAGGCTTGAGACACGATATTGGGATTTGATGCTAGCAGGATTCTCTTATCTCTGCTAGTCTTTACTGGATTTCATTTTTTACATAAAGCACCTCTGCATTGTGAGAAATGTCTAATGAGAGCCCTGTAATCTTACACGTAAGATCTGAGAAGATAAGACCCCTCCCTTCCATTTCTTTTAAAGATTTTATCTATTTATTTGGGGGGGGGGAGGGAGAACAGGCAGGAGAGTGGGGAGGGGCAGAGGGAGAAGCAGTCTCCCCACTCAGCAGGGAGCCTGATGCAGGACTGGATCCTGGGACTCCAGGATTATGACCTGAGCCAAAGGCCGTTGCCCAACCACCTGAGCCACCCAGGCATCCCTCCCTTCCATTTTCAATACAGAAATTATGGGAAGGACTCCACGTGAGATGGTCTGGGTGTTGTGTGTGCCACTGCAGCGGCGGGGGTGGGGGGCGGTGGGGAGGCAGCGCTGATGTTCCAGGAATACCAATAAAAGAGGTAGGTTTTCCAAGGGATGTGCTGTGCTCTCACGAGAAGCCAGGATGTTAAGAAACTATCCCGAGCCTTGCAAGTATGAGCATCAGGCTGCCCCCCACCACCACACACACACGTGCTACCATGATTTAATTCCCTCCTGGATCTCTGAAAGGTGTATATGTGGCGTCATTCAATACCAGGCTGAAGAAGGGTGATCAGGAAAGGCAACCATGTGGCAACAGTCTCTGAAATATATTCTTTTGTTCTTTGTAGAATGGTAGCACCCATGACCATTCCGAACTCTTAGCGAGGCAGAGACTGTTTCTTGGGCAAAATTATCAGAAATATGCAAGAGTGGATTTTACATCACGGTATCTAATACCAGGTTGCCGAGGGCGTATGTTTTTGTATCGGAATCCTGCTCTCAGTTAGCTGTGTTTGAGGCACTGTGTGCATTACCTGGGTGGGGAGATAAAGCCTGTGAAAACACAATCCTGTTGTTTCCCTAAAAAGGCAGACCTTTCATTCTAATTAATTCCACACATACATAGGAACACTTGGGCGCATGGTATTGTAGGGGTAGGAGAAGTGGAGAAATGTTGATCTAGAGGAATCCATAGTCTCATGTGGCATCCCTCCCACCTTCAACTGCAAACGCATACAAATAAAAAATAATCCAGAGAGACCCAGAGTTTAGGCGGGAGTAATGCAATGTTAACCAAATACTGCGCACGCACTCGAGTATGTGTGTGTGGGTAGAGGGGCTATCCAGAACTTTTTAAAAGAAAAAAAAGGGCATATTCTGAGGAATTTCGCTGTGTTTCTGAATCCTTTCCCCCCTTTGTCCTGTCTGGGGAACTTCTACCTAACAGAATTTGAGGATGAGATTGGAGATAAAACCTGTAAGGAGGAGAGTCCAAAGTTAGGGAAAGCAGAGTCCAGAGCTGAGTTAGAAATTGAGCTACGACAGGTCAACAAGAACCTGGAAAGATTTGCCCCCAGGGAAGGCAACAGAAGCAACTACCTAAGCCTGAAGCAGAGTGTCAGGAACCTGCGATTGAGGGAATTTAGCGGACAGAGTGCGTGTGGACTTGCGCAGGCGCAGATGGCTGTGAGGAGAGGCGCTGCGCCCTTGCTGTGTTGACTCTCAGAGCGCAGCTCAGCCGCCAAGGTCAAAGCGTGGCAGGTGCAGTGGGCATAAAATGCACGCCTCCAGAACATAATGTCCTCTCTTCCTTCACACGGTGAGGGAATTGGGCTTCACATTTATTACCATGATTTGTCATGTGATAACTTCCAGTGCTAAGTACGAAAGCAAAAGCTACGATAGATTTTTAAAGCAGGGCTTAATAAATAACTGAGATTGATAATGTACCAAGGCAGATAGACTTAATTTAGATAAATTTACCATAAAACTCTTATGGCAGCAGGCTCATATTTTATGAAAATGGTAGATAGAAAAGGTCTGCCAACATTCAAGAGCTAGATGGGAGGCAGTTGGCCGACAGAATGAGGGAATGGTTTAAAAAAAAAAAAAAAGAAAGAAAAATCCTACTTAGATAATGGGATTACATGGTTTTCGGGAGTTTGTAATGCAAGATAAGAGCCCCCTGTGTAACAAACAGTATCTGTAAAACCTGATAGAGAATAAAAAATGTTTCAATACATTAAGACTTGCTGGAGATCCAGGGCTGAAATGTAAGATCCCACTTTCAGTCTCTAGAACAAATATATCCATTTGATTCTTTTCATTGATCCAGTCTCCCCTTAACTATTAAACAGACGAAACTGTAACCCAATATTATCCCTATATCAGAGTCTTTTTCTTAAGCACTCGTTTCTCATAAACACTTGGCATTATGTATGGGACTAATGAAGACTGTGTTGATTCCAGTTAGGTTAATTTGCTTTATTTCTTGTCCCTCAATGAAGGAACTTGGGTTTACCTTCCATCCTTATGTACCAGTGTCAAGCTGGGAGAAATTTTACCCAGTTTGAGGATCCTGCAGTTTTCCATTTATCCTAGCTGTTAAGGTGCACTGCGATTTGGAACATCTTAGCGGTGCCTTACGTCATTTTTTAAAAAGATTTTATTTATTTATTTGACAGAGATCACAAGTAGGCAGAGATGCAGGCAGAGGAGGAAACAGGCTCCCCGCTGAGCAGGGAGCCCAATGTGGGGCTCGATCCCAGGACCCCGAGACCATGACCCGAGCTGAAGGCAGAGGCTTTAACCCACTGAGCCACCTAGGTGCCCCCTTACGTCATTTTGAATGGGAAAAATAGTCTGAAGTGATTCAATACGATGTATGTTTTGAAAAGAAACTCCTAAGTAACCCAGTGATTTCCAGGGTACATATGTCATGCAATTTTTTTTTTTTTTTTTTTTTTTTTTTTTTTTTTTTTTTTTTTTTTTTTTTTTTTTTTTTTTTTTTTTTTTTTTTTTTTTTTTTTTTTTTTTTTTTTTTTTTTTTTTTTTTTTTTTTTTTTTTTTTTTTTTTTTTTTTTTTT
>PISX010035356.1:0-12992 GCA_004024625.1 Mellivora capensis
GCATTATAATTTGTGCACTTTCATCTATAAATGTTACTCCTCAGTAAAATATTTTATTTTAAAAAATGACCGCATCATAGACTGGTTTACTTCTCACTTGATTTTGACACGTACAGTCTTTTACTGATAAACATTTTTTTTTAACCAGTTTAATTTCTGTTACTGGCTTAATCTAATATAACAGTATAAATGACTAAACTGGCTAATGTAGGGAGACTTGACTTTAGGGGTAATATTACAGCTGTCCTAAGTGACTAAATGCTTTTTAAAAAAGATTTATTTACTTATGAGAGAGAGAGAGAAAGGGGAGTGGAGGAGGAATGGGGCTGGGGAGTAGGGAGGGAGAATCCCCAGCAGACTCCTGCTGAGTACGGAGTCCAAAGGGCAGGGCTTGGTATCATGACCCTGAGATCATGACCTGAGCTGAAATCAAGAGTCTGATGCTTAACCAACTGAGCCATCCAGGGACCCCACTGGCTAAACTTTTTTTAAACAAAAAAATATGTCACAGCAATTCAAGGCATATATAGGAAAGACTGATATACCTTACAGTGATGCAAAATTATTAATAATTTAAAGAAATAATACAATAAATACCAATTTTAGGAACAGGGCATTTGTTACTGAAAGTTACTTCTCCATCCTTATAGAAAGTCTGTTATTTATGATAATCCTAGAGCAAAATTTACATAACTAAATATCTGTGAATTCAGTGTTGATTTCTGAGTAAAGAATCATTAATTGCTTCTCAGGGGGTGTCCCAGTTTCTAAGCCAGGAGCACTTGGTAAGCAAATCAGGTTGTGCAAATTTGGGCAGTCACCACCAGTAGCACTGGTGGTGTTCCAGTGCTCCATTTTTTGCAAATTTTTACATATTCTTATAATACCAGCACCTACAGATCTTTCTTCCAAGAACTGTGTGCTAGAAGGGACATTCTGTTAAAGAGATTTCTGTTCTGTGTGTGTGTGTGTGTGTGTGTGTGTGTGTGTTTCTCCTTTGCTCTGTTTTTTACACCATCAGAGCTGGGGACCCAAGAGTTGACAGTTAAGAACAGCAGCAATAAGATAGAGAAGTCAAGTGTTTGTTCCTTTCAAGTAACAGGATAAATTATTCCTCTTCATGAAAATGACACTTTCTTTTTTCTTCTTCTTTTTTGTTTTATGGTTTTTGTTGTTTTTTGTTTTTTTGTTTTTTTTTGTAAAACACAGGCTAATCTTATTTTAACAGAGAGCAGCACGTATTGTTCCAGAATTTCAAAATTCTTTATTGATTTCACCAAAAGACAATTGTTGCGAGCTGCTCAGTGGATTGAGCTCAGTTCACACCTCCACACACAAAGTGATAATCAAGACATCCCTCCAAAGCTATCTGGGTGACAGGGCAGCAACAGACTCTCCCTGCTTACCAGAACGAAGTCCTTTCCAGGTCACAAGCAGGAGACAGGCGTTTATTAGTTTGGGCTTTCAGATAATCTTTTCACTGCCTGAAAATCCCATTAAAGAGTACAGTAGTCATTTCAGCCTCGTGACAAGACAAAGGTGCACCTGTGTGCAGAAGAGCATGATTTCAAGATGTCCGATCACTTGATTTTATGAGAAATGACTACCAGAGGAAAGGCAAGCATTCTTCACAGAGGGAAGAAAGCACTTTGAACTTTTTAAGCAACGGCCCCCTAGCCATCTAGCATTGCTGATAATTATTTCCTGTTTGCCAGAGTACTACAATCATAGTTTATGATATTTTGAAAGCATAAAGCTAGGATTGAAACCTTTGAGGCGGAAACTTCAGCCTCCATCAGCAGGGTGCACGCTGTAATTTACCTCATTTTTCACAAACGTGGTTTTGGAAACTGGCTCCAGAGGAGGCTTCGACACTGTTAATCGATCTAGCTAACATGATTGAGCTTTCTCTTCCAGCTCTACATTCACCTTTTAAAGATCTGTAATATTTTGAATACAAATTCTGCATTTTCTCCATCTAGAGATATTCACAGCAAGTAAAGAAAACTCCTAATGAGAAGATGCTGAGGTCCTACCTACAAATTAGTATTTTTGAAAATAGGTCATCTTTCCTTGTAGTGTGATGGGCTAATCCAGACATGGACTTGTATCCTTGTCCTACACTCAGTGGCTTCCTCCAAAAAGTGAATATGCCATGTCTCAAGGCTACTTGAGTGATTATGGGAGTGATTATGGGAGATCTTGTTTACAAAATACCTGCTAGACTGTAGATGCATAATAAATGCTATCCTTTATTTCTGGTAGCCGTTATGATTTCATTACGCTAGAAAACCCCATCAACAATGCGTTGTATGCACAGGAGTGACTATAACCCACATAAGTGAAGTTAGACACGTAGGACTTTTAAATGAGGGAGATCCACCACCCAGTTATTATCAAGGTTTATAAGAAATCCAGGGTAAAAGACTCTTTTTAAGATATTTCAGTGAAAATATGGTCTTTATGGTGTAGAGAAGCAGTTGAAAGACAAATATAGCAGAGGCCTGGGAAAACCATGTCCTCTGGAGTTTGCGTCAGTAGATCTGGGTTGGGTTATCTGCTCTCCTGCATAGCAGCTGAGTGATCTCAGGCAAATCATATAAAACTCTCTGAACCTCCTTTACTTTATCTCTTAAAAGGAGATGAGGCCATTTTGTCTGGCTTTCTCACAGGACTGTGGTAAATATGAAATTGGTTAGTATGGGTCTGCGTAAATACCATCACGTCCTTTGTAAGCTGCAGTGGAAACCTTCATGCTTCTACAGCTCTCCTCCTCTTTCCCCAGAACCAACTGCCAAAGCTGCTTCTCTACTCAAGTTCAGAAGACTGATTTTCTACGTTGAGACAACCTCTCCCTCCTACTTGTTCCCAACCCAGCTTCCAGGTTTGAGGAAGAACGGCTTTGAGAGGAGAATTTCCAAGAGGGAAGATAATGGAACCAAGTCAATACCATTACGTTCTACTTTTTACTGGTTACTACATGGTCACCCGTGAGAACCTCTGTGTTCCCCTTTTGAATGGAGAGTTCTCAAATCAACTGATGTCCCTTTGTTGGTTTCCTTGTCATAGCTGAAAAAGACTGGCATTTTCAAAAGCAACTTTAAAACATACATTTGCCACACAGAAATGAAATCATTGAAATATGCCAATAAAACCAAAGCTTTTTCTTTTTCTTCAAAAATTCATCACTCTACAGTGTTGGCTGACCTCGTTTCTATATACTAGAAAACACGAAAGAAATATCCTGAAGAGATGCTGTATATCCTTTTGAATAGCAATGTAACAACACTTTATTATAAAATATTGCTTTATTTATAAAGTAAGAATTACGGAAATAAGAGGGGTCACATTCGCTTATACTCATAAACCCATTACTTTTTAAAAAAGATCTATTTATTTTTATTTGAGAGGAGGGATGGACAGAGGGAGAGAAAGAGACTCTCAAGCAGACTCCCCACTGAGTGCAGAGCCCAATGCTCTGAGATCAGACTTCAGCCAAAACCAACAATTGGATCCTTAACTGACTGTGCCACCCAGGGACCTCCATAAACTTGTTCCTCTTTAAGGTTATTATCCATTTCCTTCCTCCTACACTCGTCAGAGGCTAGCTCATCTTCACTGACTTCATTCTTCACCATCCTTTGGTCTTGAACACGTTGATACCTGTTTTCTGTTTCCAGGTAATTTACTGATTCCAGTTTCCTTCAGGCTACCTATGAACTATGAGGTAGTTGTAAATTTAACTAAGTCAAAAAGTCTAACAGTGTTCTCTCAGGGCTTAATGCTTCTTGACCTCTCCTTTAGTCAGAATTCTTAGTTGTTAGTAGCAGAAACCTTCCTGTGGAGAGACTGAATTTGGGAAGAGGGGCATTTATTATAGTCATTGTAGGGAAATGTGCAGATTTTAAAAAGTGGTTAAAAAGTCAGTCTTGGAAGAATACGAATGAGGTTGGCAGTAGGGTCCTCTGAGATTTGAATTAGGTCAAGACCCTTTCCTCCATCTTTACTTTCTCTCTCAATATCTGTGAACTATATCCTCCAGATTGTGGGGATGAGCCACTAGTCCAGAGTTCCAGGCTCACGTTTTTATAGCTTTGTCAACCTGAAGGGTAATTCTTCTTCATCTTTTCCTCCCAGCTATAGAGGAAGGATTCTAATTGATTGGACTGTGTTTCCATGTTTGAGTCCTAATAATCGTGGCCAGTGCCTGAAGTGCTGTGTCTGGCCTAGCTTGGGTATCATGGCACATCTGCCTCTCAGGAGAGGATGGGCAGGATATGAAGACTGATAGCCCCAGTTAGAACCACAACTGGCGTTGGGAACTATTTTCCTCAACACTACTTGTAAATTCTCTGTAACTGAAGGGAGGGGGAGAAAGTGCTGTTATCTGAACACAGAGATATGGACAAGTCAAAATCATAATATCCCCTATAATCTTCTGAATCCGAAATGTTGCAGGCAAGCTCTAATTCCTTGGCTTATGTGAGAACACAATTCTCCTGGTTCTTCTCCTACTACTCCAATATTCTTTCTGGGTAACTTTCCCTGGCTTGCTTTACTCTAAATTTAGGCAATCTCTTATGTTCTCTTCTTGGGCCTGTTCTCTTTTCTCCTAAATACTTGTTTCTTAGTATCTTTATCTTTTGTGTCTTAGCAAATCTCCATACTTAAAGTACCCCCAAATATATATCTCTATTTTTTTCCTACTAAAACTTAGACCCATATTTGGATTGTACCCTTAATAATTCAATTAGAAATACTCAAAATTAAATTTATATCTTCCCACTCTTTTAACATTTATCTTCTTTTCATTTTGCATGTTATACTCAGAACAACAGGCAGGAATAGGCAATCGCTAAAAAGTTTGAAATTTTGATCCATATTCTTAGAGACAGGAATGTGAGGAGACAGTCATTGTTACTACCTTGAAGGTTACTAGACATTGAGAGCTTAGTAAAAAAGATGCTGAAAGTTTTGGTTCAAAGCTGAAATTTTTACAGCATTTAGTCAAGATAATAAGGCATAGGACTCAAGGAAAGGTGATTAGTTCTCTTTTTCACTTGGGTTTGGGTTTTTCAGGCTTTGTGTGTGTGCCCTCTCATGCCCTACAACATCTTTAGGTCACCACATACCACCTGTCATATCATTTATACTATCCTGGTCATTCTAGATCAAAGCATCCTCTTTTCCTCTCACTGTCTCCAAAGAATCAACTGTTAAATTCCTTCAGTTTTAGCACGTCTAACCACATTATATTTTCTCTAACTCAAGCATACACTTATGCGTCTCTAGAATTCAGTGAGACTGGATGTGGGAATACGCAACTCTCATTTTCATAAATCTTTAATGTTTTTCCATTGCTTGCAGAATAAAATCTGTAGTAATTATTTACCTCAAGGTTTTTCATAATCTGGCCTCAGTCTACCTTTTCAGCTTTATCTTCCTTTTCTTTTAAGTAATCATGGAATCCACTGGAAAAATCTCAACTACTTCCACTTCAACAAACAACAAGCACATCTTCTTGTCTTCTTCCTATTTCTTTTCCTTTAAAAATTCCTATTTCTATGCTTCCTAAATTCAGGCCCCTTTTATTCTCCAAAACTACTGCAATAACTTTGGCTCTGGGTTCCTTTTTCTAGTCTCTTCCTGCTTCAATCCAACCAACCTGCTGACCCAGAGCAATCCGTCTAAAGTGCAGCCCTAATCATGCCACTTTGATTGATTAGAGAGAAGGAAGGAGAGTAGGAAGGTAAAGGGAGGTGGAAAGTTGATGTATGATCAGATGTAGATTTTTCTGAAATGTAATCTTTGGATATGTAAAGTGTACTCAAACCAAATATATTTATTCTTGAGAATTTGGGGTGCGTTTGTGAATATGTGGATGGAGATAAAATGTTTGGTTAATGGAACATCTAAAATTATATCACCACAAGCCCTGCTAATGCCATGTAATTCTTCATCTTGAGGAGAAGATTGGTGAAATATACTTGTCTCTTGTTACTTCAATCTAATCTAATTAATACAGTTGCTTAAAGCAGAAAGGGTGGGGATTAAGGGTGCAGATTCTGGGGAAGACCCCATTGGAATCTTGGCTCTCTAATCTAAAAGATACATAAAATTAACATAACATCTTTGAGTCTCAATTACCTCTCCTGTAAAATGAAAATCATTGTACGGGTCTATTTGTTGAAGAGTTAATATTAGATTATTGTGTCAATTCATTGTGTGGTTTACTGTGTAGATGTGATCAGATAATGTATATAGAACATATATAAAACAGTGATTACAAAATAATAGTAATCATCATCATCGTCATTTATTGAGTGATTACTATGTATCAAGTGCTGTTCTAAGTACCACTAATAAATAGTGTTAAAGATGCTATTTTACATAATGTACCATGATTGTTCCTTTTTCATACATGAGGAAAATGAAACACAGAGATGTTAACTTGTCTAAAGCCAAGCAACTAACATGTGATAAAATCTTTATCGCCAACCAAAATGTCACTCTTTGAAGAATTCCCCACACTTTTACCAACAGCAATATTTTGTAACACTTAGGGCCATTGATTTTAGTTATAGGCGAATCAAGATTATACATATATACTATAGCTATTTCTCTAGAGTTAACATGTTTTGAAGTACTGAAAAGTCTCATGTTTTCTTAATTGTTTTTACAGTAGATGGACCAAAGCAGGTCAATGATCTGTAGAGAAATAATTGTGCCTAAAACATCTGCTTACTTATTAGGGAGGATATTAGATTTAACACCTCAATTTTAAAATCTGTTGGAAAGAATCCTAGTAGAGTTTAAAAGGATTGGCCAACTGACTAATGGGAAAGTAATTTGGGGGAAATTAGGGGATTTCCCTTTTAGAGGATTAGGTAGAATATACTTCAAATTCATCCTGAGGGAACTATATTTGATGAGTTAATTAGAGTAAATACTTTGGCAGTGATTGGGGCCCACCACTTAGGAAAAGATTCAAACATTTCTGGCAAAAAGAGATTCTCTCTTGGGGCCCTATTTAGCTTTCGGCTATTGATCAGATGTTTTAATGCAGTTGTAGTTACTGGACTACAGATGGGGAGATCCTGCAGTCTCAAAAATGCATAGAAATAGCATCTTTAGAGCTATGTGAAGTAGCTGTTTCAGTTGCTAAGAAAGATGGACGCTCTGGATGTATCTCACAGAAACTACTCTGTTGGCTACAACTTCAGATCTCATGGGTCAGTGACCTTTATGTAAAACCCGGGAGTTGCCATTGATATCTCTTAGTATCTGAGTTTTACTTTTGAGAAGTTGGAGGTGCTTATGAAAGGATCTCATTTGAAAATGTTGTTGGCTATTGTCATATAAAGGTTTTCACAGAAGACATCTAATTGTGTACTCTTGAGTAAAGACTGGTCATCCTGAGTTGGGGGGGTCTATGTATATTGTGCAGATCCATAGCTTTGGGAGGAACCTAGGCAGAGATTCAAGGACGGGACAGCTGCATTAGTCTTGTTGACTAATGGAAGAACAAAAGTTACAGCTATCTCTTTCCACCTCTGGTGCCCCCATATGATGACCACTTATAATGATTTTTCCAATTTTATTTGGCTTTTTGATAGATAGAGCTAAATAAACTCCTTTCCTTGGTTGTTTAGGAATCAAGATGCTGGAAATAATCTGTTGGTATAGAGTTAGAAGAAAAACATCTTAAGAAGACTACAGAGAAAAGTGTTTTTCATTTTATAGACTTTGGAAAGTTACCTGTAGAATGAGATCATAAATAGGCAAACAGCTTTCCATCTTGTTTCTCCATAATTTCACTATTTTAGGTATATATCTGATTAAGATATAGAGACAGCAGTTTTAGGGACAAAGAATATATTTTTACCAAGCCCTTTCTAAAATGAAATTAAACAAAAAGTGCTGGTAATTAACACTTTCTAATTTTTTTCTAAATAATTTGTCTCTAGAATACAATGAAATTTAACACAGCTATTTCTGTGTCTGTGTTACTGTGTTATCCCATTAGAAGTTATCATTATGGCATGTAAATCAGAATGCTTTTGGTTCTTAAAATCTTTTCTCTTCACATAGAATACAAACGAATTCCTTCCCATGGTCTCTAAAGTCCTTTCTGATCTTACTTCATTTAGCTCTTTGATCTTATTTTATTCCCTCTTTCCACCACTTGCTGAGTTCAGTTCACACTGACACTTCCTCTGTTTCTCCAACACGCTTAGGTAGGTCCTGCCGCAGACCTTTGCTCTTCCTTGTTCTCCCTTTCTTCCTGGGATGTTTCTCCCTGGCTTTGGCCAGCAATGGCTTTTTCTCATCATTTAGCTCTCAGTTCAGAATCTTATCTCCCCAGAAGGGACCCACGTGATCGCTCTATGAAATAGTACTTCTAACAACTGGAGAGTTACTGCTCGTCACATTTCCCTGCTGTTTTCTTTTATTATATATGTTGCTGTTTCTAGTTATCTTGTAATTTACTTGTGCTTCCTCTCACTAGAATGTAAATTTTTTGTGAAATGGCACTCTTTTTCTGTTATTCACAACAATATTCCTTCTAGCTAGAACTGTGCCTGGCAAAGAACACACTAGGGGCACTCTCTATGTGTATCTATTGGATACATGAAAATTGAAGATAGTGTTTTCAACTAAAAAGCATGACAAACATAATCTCTAGAATAACACTGTCCAATAAACCAGCCACCAGTGAGTGATATGTGGCTATTTAAATTCCATTTAAGATTAATTAAACTTAAACAAAATTCTAAATTCAACCCCTCAGTTACATTAGCTCCATTTCAAGCATTTAATAAGCACACATAGCTAGTGACAATTATATTAGACACACAGAGATAGAACATGTCATCTTTGCAGAAAGTTATATTTGACAGTGCTCTATTCTAGAGAATGAATGTTTAAGCCAAAATAAAAGAGTAGATATTGAAAGGAGAAAATTTTTAACAAAGACAGGTTATATATTTTAGGGTATAAATGGATAACCCTAAGATTTTTCTGTTTTAGAGCTCTCTCTCTCTCTCTCTCTTTTTAAAATTTTTTAGAGCTCTCTTAAATATGAATTCTCAGCTCCAGAGAAGGCTTAGCAGCCACATAGCCCGAAGGTGGGTCTTTGGACTTTTGACCTCCCAAAATCCCTCCTGGATCGACACACAATTATCCTTGTGATTATAATTAAACTAGAATTGTGCCAGCCAAATGCTAAACCTTTCAGAGAACTCACAGAAGACATGGTCTTTGATCGTGAGGAATTTTTCAAGACTCTTTTCAAAGTGTATTTAAGAATAGATCACATTTTGTAAGAGCTTTAATGAAAAGATTCATGATGATTGATGACTCTGAGAGAATGTGAGTGACACAGCCCAAGATTTCAAAGCATTTACTTGTCCTGTTTAATTTACAAATTAGAAGAAACTGACTTGTCCAATTTAATTTGCAGAACTTCAGAAACTCTCCAGTTTAAAGTACTAACAATTGTGGCCATGTTTTATTAGATCTTTACCCAAGGGCTTGTCAGAATTCCCCTAGCAGGTTAGTGTATCTTCCAGCTCATTCCCAGATTGCATTAAGGCTGCCTCCCCTTCTTATGGCAACCAGTCCCAGCTCTTTGGAATAGTCCCGAAGACAATATTTTCAAGGAGTGCTTTCCTGGGTCTGCATACAAATGTATCCATGGGGTTTATTTGGTTTCAATTAGTCAAGTGATGAGAGAGGACATTGCTTCTCTGAGAAAATGCGATCATGGTTCAGAGAATTCTTCTGCTCCATATGCAGTGAGCATGCCGAGGAGGTAGCAAGAAGGAGAACAGAGAGCTGGAAGACTCTTGTTGGGAAAACCAACTCGGACCTAACTTTACAGAATTACGAATCTGCACGTGTCTCCTACCTGGAGAAAGGCAGCTTACTTGATATTCAGAGAAATGAAATAGCATCAGAAAAAGCTTTCGCGAGCTGTTTTCATCTTTGCTGGCTTGCAATGTCATCATGTATTTCGGGCAAATAGAGTTTGCATCAGTTCAGTTGACAGGACTTCATGAATTTTAATATCCTGACTCCATATTCATGTTAGTGTCGATGCATCCTTGCACCTTTTCTCCCCCTTCATTTTTTAGTGAAAAGCTGGATTTGTGCCGAAAATACAGAGCATTGTTATTCTGCAAAGTATTTGAAACAATTAATGCAGGTTAAGTGAAAAATTGCATGAGTTTGTGAAATTTGTTCCAACACATTCATAAGCTAGAGCTTAGCTTTCCTTTAAATGAGGAAAATGGAAGATACATTTCATCATTTTGCTCCTGGGCTCTCTGATCCATTTAAATTTGCACTCCTTCACAAGATCTTTCAGTACCTTTCAGTCTTGGGTTTGGACAACCTGGGAGTTAGTGTGTCAAGTCACTGCAAGGGAGCATTAAATGTGTGTGTGCACAGGAAAACTGCTAATGCCTTGTAAGGATGATGTTCTCATATAAAAAGATGAATACAAAGCCGTACAGCTACTACTTGGTTATTTACCGCCCAGGAGACCCAAGTTTGACACTTCAGAATGATGTTTTCACATGAATAACTGTGGGTCTCCTAATTAACATACTCTGAGTTGGTATTTGGTTGCCCGCATGTTCCTTTACCCAAGAAGGAACGCGCAAATTATAATCCAAGGTGCAGAGAAATATAGCACAAACAGGAAAGGTTATGCTGATAGAAAAAAATACACAAATTCACAATTGCATGAAAAAAACAGTTCAATCAGCATATCCCCCCCACCCCATTCTGCAGCATATTACTGTAGGGAAGACAAGATTTGTTTCCTGAATAGGCAAAGCCAGACCAAATTTCTGTTCTTGCTACATAATAGATGTTATTTAGAGACACAGGAGTACATAAATAGTTGAAAAGTTATAGTTCTAGATACAATAATTCAGAAAACTTGAGCACAGGTGTATCATTACTCGGCTTGGTATTGTTATGTTGTTGTCATATCACGTTTGAGCCCATCTTAGGAAATTGAGACAGAGCTTTTATCAGCTTTCACTGAATTCAGCTAGTTGCTCAGTTTCCTGTGGGTCACAGTGCCTTAAGGGTTAGTTCCCCAACTCAGCATTATCTCCTACAAATGTGTTGCTTACATAGGGTTATCAATGAGAATAGAAAGCCTGTTGTGGTTTTCTGGGTTTTTGGTTTACAAAGAATAAAAGAACCTCTGATTTAGAAGACAAGAGAATTAGGTTCAAATATTTGTTCTTATGCTAGAGAGTATTGAAACCTAAACCCCAACTTCCTTGTAGAGAAACTGTAGTGATATATAGATTTTCTTAATTTTATTAAAGATAGTGTGTTTAGCAATTACTCTAAGCATTTTCATCCGGTACTCCTTCCAAGATGATCATCTCAATCCAAATGTCAAGAAAAGAGAAATAAAATATTTCTAAACTTATGGATGAAATATTTATTTTGGAAAAGAGAAAGCTGAAGAAGCATCTTTCCTCTAATCAGTTATTTCAGAAAGCAGAAAGGCTTTTATTTGAGACCATGGTTCCACATTTATGTGAGTTTGAAGCTATAAAAAGAGAAGGATAATTAACAAAGGGCAAGGCCAGGATGCTAAATAATGGAATAAGGTGAGTATAGCCATTGAATTTTAGAGCTGAGTGGGGTAGTAAAGATCTTAGTCCACTGGAATATAAGCCATTGAGGGAAAGGGCTATGGTGCTTTTACTTATTTTTTCCTTCTCCCCCAGCAGCTGGCACAGTGTTGGAATAAAGTGGGACATAATAAACATTTGTTGAATAAATAAGTTAACCCAGAGAGGGAAATGGTTTTATCAAATTAAAACAGTGAAATAGTGAGTTGTACGGTAGATCTAAGAATCAAATCTAAGCCTTTGTGGTCTTCTCACTTCTGATCTGTTACTCTTTCTGACTGACACTTCATAAAATTTTTACAAGTAAACTCTTAGCAAACTGACCATAATCAAATCAAGCAGTTTTCTTTTCAGTGGGGTGAATACTGTGAAAAGTGAAATGAAATGGGGTCACTTGTGTCCAGGGATCTTATTTTATTTTTTATTTTTAAAATTTTTTTATTAACATAAAATGTATTATTAGCCCCAGGGGTACAGGTCTGTAAATCATCAGGCTTACACACTTCAAAGCACTCACCATAGCACATCCCTTCCCCAATGTCCATAACCCAACCACCCTCTCCCTACCCCCCTCCCCCCAGCAACCCTCAGTTTGTTTTGTGAGATTAAGAGTCTCTTATGGTTTGTCTCCCTCCTAATCCCACCTTGTTTCATTTATTCTTTTCCTACTCCCCAAACCCCCCATGTTGCCTCTCAACTTCCTCATATCAGGCAGATCATATAATAATTGTCTTTCTCTGATTGACTTATTTTGCTCAGCATAATACCCTTTGGTTCCATCCATGTCGTTGCAAATGGCAAGATTTCATTTCTTTTGATGGCTGCATAATATTCCATTGCATATATATACACACCACTTCTTCTTTATCCATTCATCTGTTGATGAACATCTAGGTTCTTTCCATAGTTTGGCTATTGTAGACATTGCTGCTATAAACATTCGGGTGCACGTGTCCCTTTGGATCACTACGTTTGTATCTTTAGGGTAAATACCCAGTATGCAATTGCTGGGTCATAGGGTAGTTCTATTTTCAACTTTTTGAGGAACCTCCATGCTGTTTTCCAGAGCGGTTGCACCAGCTAGCATTCCTACCAACAGTGTAGGAGGGTTCCCCTTTCTCCGCATCCTTGCCAGCATCTGTCATTTCCTGACTTGTTAATTTTAGCCATTCTGACTGGTGTGAGGTGGTATCTCATTGTGGTTTTGATTTGTATTTCCCTGATGCCAAGTGATGTGGAGCACTTTTTCATGTGTCTGTTGGCCATCTGGATGTCTTCTTTGCAGAAATGTCTGTTCATGTCCTCTGCCCATTTCTTGATTGGATTATT
>PISX010035357.1:0-13011 GCA_004024625.1 Mellivora capensis
AAGGGAGTTGAGGGAAATTGGGGGGGAGATGAACCATGAGAGACCATGGACTCTGAAAAATAACCTGAGGGTTTTGAAGGGGCGGGGGGTGGGAGGTTGGGGGAGCCTGGTGGTGGGTATTGTGGAGGGCACGCATTGCATGGAGCACTGGGTGTGGTGTAAAACTATGAATTCTGTTACGCTGAAAAGAAATAAAAATAAATAAATAAATAAATAAATAAATAAATAAATAAATAAATAAAAAAGAATAAGTGACTTAATCCCCAAGGCAATAGTAGGAGGTTGGAAAAATAAGAGTACCCAAAAGTCTATTAGTGGGTCAGGGAAAGCTCATTAAGTAGCTGAGTACACCTTCCTAAAGAACTGTCATAATTTTTAGAGCTGGCAAGAGAATTTAGAGAATCAGGCACTTCTAGCTGCCAGATTGGATGACCCTCAGAAAGTAATGGCTGCTGCTTCACTTCTGTCTTCCAAATGTTGTGCAAAATTCTCAGTTGGCCAACTCTAACTCAAAGCTATATATGGAAAGAAATTATAGGAATGTTACCACATGGATCTATAGGCATTAATGATCCTATTTCCAGTGGTAAATGGAATACTAATGGTATATTGTATCCAGTAGTAAAATAGAACACTACATCAAAAAGTAATGATGTAGTGTATGGTGACTAACACGATAATAAAAAAAGATTTAAAAATGCTATTGCAATGAATATTAAAAAATAGTGACTTAAATTATTACCTACATTTGCCTGTGATCAAATGACTATTGATTGCAGCTGTGGATGACTGAATTATTGTTCCCATCAGTTATTTTTTAAAATTTTTATTGAGAGAGAGAGAGATAAAGCCAGGGTGGGGAGGGGCAGAGAGAGAGAGGGAGAGAATCTCAAGCAGACTATGAGCCCAGCACAAAGCCTGACATGGAGCTTGATCTCAGGACCCCAATGTCATGACCTGAGCCAAAACCAACAGTCAAACACTCAAGTGACTGAACCACCCAGGCACTCTCCATCAGTGGATATAAGAACTATAGTAGGGTTGGTTGATGATTTCTAAATGCTTGTGAGAATTTGAAAAAAGAAAATTATATTCTCAGGAATTTATATATCCAGATTCTATTCCTTCTATTTGTCTCCCCTTTCTATATCCACACCTATACTTTCATGAGGGGCTCTGTGATCTGAGGGAGAAAAAAAAACTTCAGGACAGATTATAGATGGTTCTGGATTATATGGTATTTCCTGACGTGGACAGTTATGGCATGTGGAAGAAACTTTCCAAATGAGTACAGATTGTAAAGATATTTGTCCCATGTAAATACTCACCAAATAGTAGTTTTAGCAAAGATGAATCTTAATAATCAGGTGGACAAAATGATCTGTTTTGTATATATAAATCAGCCTCATTCCCCAGCCACCCTTGTACTTAATAAGTGAGTTTATGAATATATTGTCCATGCAATCAGGGTTAGAAGTTATGAGTGGACTCATCAAATGATTTTCCATTCACTAAGGGTGATCTGGCTAGAGCCACACTAACTGGCTGCCAATGCCAGAGATCAACAATAAACCCTTGATATAGCATCATTCATCATGGGACCCAGTCAGTTACCAGTGGCAGATTAATTACATTAGATCATTGTCATCATAAAAGGGGGGGGGGCAGTACATTGCTCTCATTGGGGTGAATATTTATCCTGGGAAGGATTTGCCTTCCTGATCACATTATTTCTGTCAACACTGGCATTCACAGTCCTACAAAATGTCTCTGTTCCACATAGAATTCCTTCTAACTATGGAACTCATATTTCAGCAACTGAAATATGGCAATCAGCCCATGCTGAGGGAACTTCTTTTTCCTACCATGTGTCCTGTCACTCTAAAGCAGATGACCTGAGTCAACAGTGAAACTCACTTTTAATGTTACATTTACTCATTTGAAGGAGCCTCATCTTACTTCTCTGGCTGATTGTGAGATTTTTTTTTCCCTCTTTACTTTTTGTTTTCAGAATCCGACATTAAATTTCTAGGTGTGGATTTCTTTTTATTTGTTTTGCTCTGTATGTTTGGCCTCTAAATTTGCATACTGATATCTTCCATCATTATTAGGAATTCGACAGCCATTGTCTCTTTAACTATTGCCCCTTCCCCATAACTTTCCTCCTATACTTCTTGGACTTCAAATAAATATATGTTAGATCTTTATATTTTATCTTCTATGTTTTTTTGCTCCCCCCTTCTATTTTCTAACTTTTTTTCTCTCGTTACTGCATTTTCCATAGTGTCTTTTGACTCTGTTGTTATTTTGCGATTGCTAGTATTTCTCATGTATTTATGAGAGTCATCTTAAATCTATTATGGAATAAAGTGGAATAAAGTTCACAATTCCCCACATTTCCATGTTTCACAATATATTCCAAATTATTTTTTCTTTCCTCTGTATTTCTGTGAATTTTAACTCAAAAGAAAAGCAGATAGAAGGGACAAAAAGGCAACAGCTTAAAAAATGGCAGTGTCAGCTTACTTATACACTAAGTATGTGAAGAAAAGCAAAACAGTTCAAAAATGGCAAAAAGGAAGAAGTAACTTGAAATATGGCAATGTTATCTTACTCATTATTATGAGTAGGGCTGGAAATTTTAAAAAATAATGATCAAAAGGCACTAAAAAGGAAACACAGCAAATTTATCTTACTCAGTGTATAGTGAGTGATACTGATTTCACAAAATTGTTCTACAGTAATCAAGTCAGAAAAAAACCTACTAAAATGGGTGTTTTGCTTTTAAATTTTTACTCACCATTACAGTATCTGTGATGGTTTATGGTGTGCATTTCTCATTTCCTGCCAAGTGCTTACCTGAATCATCGGCAATTTACTACTACCTTGAATAGGAGTACGTAGGCAATAGCACACTGAGGGCAGTGTATAATGATATAAACACATCCAACAGATAATGATGCAAGAACACGTCTTTTTTCATATTTTTATGTCAGATACTTCATCTTAATGATTAGTAACATGCTTGAGGTATGTTTTCATGAGCACTGAGAAAAAAGAGCTTTCTTTGTCACCTCGCCTTCAGCATTTTCCCCTCATGTTAAAATAAAATAGTATAGTAGTTAAATGTACTTTTTAGGCTGACTGAAACGGGTAGAGGTTTAAAATCTATTGTTTACTTTCCATGTTATTTCACCTCTTCAAGCTCTAGCTTCTTAACTGACCAAAAGAAAATAAAATCTTCACTTATGTTCTAGATTTCATTGTGTTCCCCTAATGAGAAAATACACAAACAGCACTTGGCAAGAGTTCTTGACACTGACAAAATGTCACAATAATTACAAGCTATCACTATAATCTTCTGCAGGGGCTGGCTGCCAGGTAAGAATACACCTGTATGAGAAGAAAAATTGAATTTGACTCAAGATAAAGGAGACGAGGGAACACAAGGACTCCCAAGATTACAAACGTTATGAAGTCCCTGAATATCTAAGGATGTCCCCAGTGTTACAAGAAGACCTAGACCTACCTCACATTATACCCAAATCTTTTGCCCAACCCAGCAATTTCATTCAGGGCCACATAATACTTGAACTTCCACATAAGATAAAAACAAAACAAAACAAATGATCATGGGGCAAAAAGGAGAGGCAAACCAAATAACAAACTCTTAACTATAGAGAAAAAACTGATAGTTAAGGGGAGGGGCACAAGTGGGTTAAATAAGTAATGGGAATTAAGGAGGGCACTCATTGTGTTGAGCACCAGGTGTTGTACGCAAGTGTTGAACCACTAAATTGTATATCTGAAACTGATATTACACTGTAGGTTAACTAATTGGACTTTAAAATCATTTTAAAAAGAAAGCATATAAAAAAAAGAGCCATATACTTTTTAAAAAATAGAAGAGAGCAGGATACAGGAGAAATTCTGGAAAAAAGCAAGCAAATACAATCAAGACTGATTCTATAGGAAGGATGGAAAACAATACAGAACAAAAACATTTCAGGACTTTACGCTGATAGAGGAAAATAATGACAATGATTCAAGGCTGGGTATTAAAATCCATGGACAGGATTAGGGTAGAGTTATGTTGTATGCATTTATTTTTTTTTAAGATTCTATTTATTTATTTGACAGACAGAGATCTCAAGTAGACAGAGAGGCAGGCAGAGAGAGAGAGATGGAAGCAGGCTCCCTGCTGAGTGGAGAGCCCAATGCGGGGCTCGATCCCAGGACCCTGAGATCATGACCTGAGCCGAAGGCAGAGGCTTAACCCACTGAGCCACCCAGGCGCCCCTGTTGTATGCATTTATGAGAAGAGGGTATATAAAAGAGAAATAAGGATATATAATTAGTTCTAGGCTTATTAACAAGGTGCTTATTTTTCCTGTAATTTTAGGAACTAATGTAAAGGGTCATAATAAATACAATAGCTACACAGATTATTGAATAATATGTCATCTTACTTTGGCCCTTCTATCTATGAATAAAGAAGGCTCCATACAGGCATAGGGATAATAAAAGTACTATCAAGGAACTTGTGATAGATTTTCTGGTTCATTAACTATTTTGAATAGCTGAGTCAAATTTAGATCTATACAAATCTGCCCTAAGTCAAGATGACTATAAGCTAATGATTTTCAACATAAAGTTTAAATATGGAATTAAAGTTTAAGTCTATAAAAATCATCAAAATACATTATTTACTTGAGCCAGTCAATGGAAATGTTGCTAAATGTATAAAGTTTTGAATCTTTACTTTAAAGACTTATTTATTTTAGAGTGAAAAGGGGGGAAGAGGGGAAGATGGAGAGGTAAAGAGTCTTAAGCAGACTTTGCACTGAGCGAGGATCCCAACACAGGGCGTGGAGCCCCACTTGGGGCTCAATAACACCATACTAAGATCACAACCTGAACCAAAACCAAGAGCTGGACACTGGCGCGACCCAGAAACTCCTAAAACTTTGAGTCTTTTAAAGGCTTTTTAAGTTAATGTAAGAATAAATATCTCCCATCAGAGAAATTCTCAGCAAATAGAAAATTTTTGTCTGATTTTTGTTAATTTTTTTTATTTTTATTATGTTATGTTAGTCGCCATACAGTATGTCATTAGTTTTTGATGTAGTGTTCCATGATTCAATGTTTGCATGTAACACCCAATACTCCATGCAATCTGTGCCCTCCTTAATACCCATCACCAGGCTCACCCATTCCCCCCAAGCCCCGTTCCCTCTGAAACCCTGTTTGTTTTCCAGAGCCCACAGTCTCTCACGGTTCATCCCCCACTCCAATTCTCTCCCGTCATTTTCCCCTTCCTTCTCCTAATGTCCTCCTGCTATTTCTTATGTTCCACAAACAAATGAAACCATGTGATAATTGGCTTTCTCTGCTTGACTTATTCCACTTAGCATAATCTCTGCCAGTCCCATGCATGCTGATGCAAAACTTTTTTTTTAAATGATTATAGCAAAAAAAAAAATTATAGCCATACAATCAAGGATTTTTTTTCTCATTACTAGATTAATACCTTATCTCCAGCTTCTTAATACTTACATATTTCAGCTTTACAAAAGGTAAGTTAAATATGTAGAGGCAACAGTATTATACATTTTAGATAGTGGAAATAACCATGTATTTACATTGAATCCCTCAAAATATTTCATCTTCAAAATAGAGGCTTCATGGGATGCCTGGGCAGCTTAGCTGGTTAAGCATCTGCCTTTGGCTCAGGTCATAATCCCAGGATCCTGGGGTGGAGTCCCACATCGGGCTCTCTGCTCAGTGGGGAACCAACTTCTCCCTCTGCCTGCTGCTCCCCCTGCTTGTGCGCTCTCTCTCTCTCTCTCCCTGTCGAATAAGATCTTTTTTAAAAAAAAATAGTTTCTAAAAGACTGTATACTAAATATTTTCACCACAAAAAGGAAATAATAACTACGTGAGGTCATGGAGATGTTAGTTAACACTAAGGTGGTAATCATACTGCAATATATAAATGTAACAAAAAACATGTTGTACACCTTAAACTTACACAATGTTATGTTATATATCCATTTTTTAAAGAAAATCTCCAAATCGTAAAAAAGATCAGTAAAATTTGAAATTTCTACACGACAAACAATACTATAAGCAAAACAAAATGCAGGCTATGGGATGCCTGAATGGCTCAGTTGGTTAAGCGGTCAACTCTTGATTTCAGCTCAGGTCATGATCTCAGGGTTGCAGAGATCAGGTCCCATGTTGGGCGCTGTGCTGGGCATGGAGCCTGCTTAAGATTCTCTTTCTCTCTCTCTGCCCATCTCCACCCCACTCTCCATCTCTCCCTCTCTCCCTCTCTAAAAAAAAAAAAAAAGGCAAGCCATTGACTAATTCAAGATATTTTAAAAAAAACATATAACTGCCAAAGAATTAGTATAAAAGTGTATTTTTTAAAAAAATAAAATAACAAGTGGCGCCTGGGTGGCTCAGTGGGTTAAGCCTCTGCCTTCGGCCCAGGTCATGATCTCAGGGTCCTGGGATCGAGCCCCACATTGGGCTCTCTGCTCACCAGGGGGCCTGCTTCCCCCTCTCTCTCTGCCTGTCTCTCTGCCTACTTATGATCTCTCTCTCTCTCTGTGTCAAATAAATACTAAAAACTTAAAAATTTTAAAAAAATAATAAAATAATGAAAAGCAAACTAATCTAAAGAAAATGATCAAAGTATGTGAAATGTAATTCACAATAAACAAAAGCCAAATGACCAATGAAGATTTTTTTGAGTGTTCAAGTACAGTCATAAAATCATAACCACCGTGGAATTTTATTCCACATCAATCAGAACTGACAAAAGCTAATGACTCTAATAACAAGTATCAGTAAGTATGTGAAGAAACAGATTCCCATATCCTGATGACAGAAATGTAAGTTGGTATACACATACATTTGGAATTATTTGGTTATACTTCTTAAAGTTGCTATGTGCATACCCTAGGATCTAGAAATTCTGCTATGTATCTGCACTTAGAAAAACCTTCACAAAGAATATATTTACTAGGCTATTCATAGCAACACTGTTCATAATAGCCAAAAAAACTGATAAATCCTATTTGTCCTCCTATAGGGTACAGAATAAATAAACTTTTTTTTATAGTGGAAAACCATAAAACAGTGGTTTAATATATTAACCTGTAAAACAGTAGTTTAATATATTAAATGATTCTACATGTATCACCATCAGTAGCTTTCTCAAAGTAATTTTGATTTTAAAAGTCAAATTGCTGAAAGAAGCAGTATAATACCATTTTTAAATTCTTGATTAAAAAATAATTTCTTTGCCTTGTTTATAAAGACAAATGTTTACAGTCATGTTCAAAAACATGCAAAGCCATGAATTGTGAGATCAAGGTGGTAATAAAGTTGTGAGGGACAGCAAAGGAGAACATGTATTGTTAACATTTAATTTCTTAAAAAGAAATCTGAAGCAAAAATGTCAAAATATTAACAGCTAATGTAAGTGTTAGATGTACATTTTCTATATATATTAGCTTCTGCATTTATATACTTTGTAGTATGTTCCTAATTTATTTTCAAATAAACATTAGAAAAGTTGTGCAACAAGAGTAAATCCTTGATCTAAAAGATCTTTCTGGAATCAAAGAACTTAAAGAAAATGTGTTTTTTTCTTTGATCTATGAAAAAGAGAGATACACGGTCTTAGAAAGGGATAGGTAACGGAAGGGGATTAAAAATCAACTAATAGCCTTGCCACTTTGACATATTGGTAACTAATGTGCTGAGCTTCCTTGTAACTTGGTCAGGCACTTCACAGTTTACTTGTTCCTTTTAGTCAGTATCTCCTCAACCTTATATGTTCTTAAGCATTTCTAAAGCAACATAGAATTTTATTTTAAATTTTTTAATTTGAGTATTATTGTCAAATATTTCATTAGTATCAGTTGTATAAAACAGTGATTCAACTTCTCTATAAATTATGCTATGCTCACCATAAGTATGTTTCAAGGAAAAAGGCTAAACGGATGAAAACATTATCACTTTGGGTAAGCTCTGCAAATCTGAAGGCCACAGTGGAGTACATCTTCAGGTGTAGCCTGCCATGCTGTTTTGTCACAGTTCTAGAAAATGTCTCAGTCGCAAGATGTTAGTGCCTCAGACTTCTGTAACCTGTTGGTTGACATAGGTCATAAATATACTTGTGATAATATTTAAACATAAAATAAAAAGTAAAGGTGGGGGAGGAGTCAAGATGGCGGAGAAGTAGCAGCTGAGACAACATCAGGTAGCTGGAGATCAGCTAGATAGCTTATCAAACCATTCCAAACACCTACAAATCCAACAGGAGATAAGAGAAAAGAAGAGCAGCAATTCTAGAAACAGAAAATTGACCACTTTCTGAAAGGTAGGACTGGCAGAGAAGTGAATCCAAAGTGATGGGAAGATAGACTGTGTGGGGAGGGGCCAGCTCCTGGCAAACGGCGGAGCAATGGAGCACAAAATCAGAACTTTTAAAAGTCTGTTCCACTGAGGGACATTGCTCCAGAGCCTAAGCCGGGGTGAAGCCCACATGGGGACAGCATGGCCTCAGGTCCCACGGGGTAACAGAAGGATCAGGGCTGTCTGAGTGTTGCAGAGCTCACAGGTATTAGAGCGGGGAAGCTGGCTACAGAGACAGAGCTGAGGAGTGAGCTCCCAACTCAGAGTTACCTTAAATCGTGATCTGTGGCACAGGCCACTGCTCTGTGAGCGGGGACCCCACAAGATCAGGGAGACCCCCCTGGAAGAGCTCTGAACCCCCTGGATTCAGAGACTCCAGGCGGGGCTGTGTGCCAGAGACAGAGACACTTGGTCACAGGCTGGGTGAGCTCAGAGCGCGACCAGAAGCCAGGGAGATGGGACTGATTGACTGCTTTTCCCCAAGGGCGCACTGAGGAGTGGGGCCCCGAGCTCTTGGCTCCCCCAAGCCAGAGACTGGGAGGCTGCCATTTTCATTCCCATCCTCCAGAACTCTATGGAAAGCATTCAGGGAACAAAAGTTCCCAAAAGTGAACCCAAGTGGATTACTTAGCCTGGCCCCTGGTAAGGGTGCTGCAATTCCGCCTCAGGCAAAGACATTTGAGAATCACTACAACAGGCCCCTCCCCCAGAAAATCAACAAGAAATCCAGCCAAGACCAAGTTCACTTACCAAGGAGACCAGAGGAATTCCAGAGGAGGAGAAAGCAAAGCATGGAATTCATGGCTTTCTCCCTATGATTCTTTAGTCTTGCAAAGTTAATTAATTTTTTTAATTTAATTTTTTTCTTCTGCTAAATTTTTTAACTTTTATCCTTTCCTCTTTTAACATTTTTAACTAGTTTATCTTAACAATACCTTTCATTTAAAAAAATCTTTTTTGAAACTTCATTATTATAGTCATATTTTATCCGTCATTGTATCTAACTTTATTTTTTGTATACACATAAGGTTTTTTCTTCTAAAAAAAATTTGGGGTACAACTTCTTCTAATAGATCTGAATACACCTTAAATCTAGCACAGGGCTTTGTTCTAGTCTCCAGCCTGAGAAAATTCTCTCCATTTTCTTTTTCTTTATTCTCCCAACTAACTTGTCTTATCAACTCCTTTTTTAGAAATTACAAAAAATTATTTTCATCCTTATATTCATATTCTATCCCTTCATTGTGTTTACCCTTATATATGTTTTTCATTCTTTAACATTTTGGGAGGTAGTTTCTTCTAAGAGACCAAAATACTCCCAAAATTAAGTGGGTGACCCTGTTCTATTCACCAGTCTAATACATATATTTTTTCTTTTTTACATTTTTTTCTTTTTTAAATTTTTTTCTGAACCTCTTCTTACCCGTCTTTCTTCCCCCCACAATTTGGGGTCTCTTCTGATTTGGTTAAAGCACATTTTCCTGGGGTCTTTGTCACCCTTTTAGTATTTTATTTGTTCTTTCATATATTCTTATCTAGATAAAATGACAAGGCAGAAAAATGCACCTCAAAAAAAAAAAAAAGAGGCAGTACTGAAGGCTAGGGACCTAATCAATATGGACATTGGTAATATGTCAGATCTAGAGTTCAGAATGATGATTCTCAAGGTGTGAGCCGGGCTTGAAAAAGGCACGGAAGATATTAGAGAAACCCTGTCTGAAGAAATAAAAGCCCTCTCTGGAGAAATAAAAGAATTAAAATCTAACCAAGCTGAAATCAAAAATGCTCTTAATGAGGTGCAATAAAAAAATAGAGGCTCTTACTGCTAGGATAAATGAGGCAGAAGAGAGAATTAGTGTTATAGAAGACCAAATGACAGAGAATAAAGAAGCTGAGCAAAAGAGAGACAAACAACTACTAAACCACGAGGGGAGAATTCGAGAGATAAGTGATACCATAAGACAAAACAACATTAGAATAATTGGGATTCCAGAAGAAGAAGAAAGAGAGAGGGGAGCAGAAGGTACATTGGAAAGAATTATTGTAGAGAATTTCCCTAATATGGCAAAGGGAACAAACATCAAAATCCAGGAGGTGCAGAGAACCCTCCTCAATATCAATAAGAATAGGTCCACACCCCATCATCTAATAGTAAAATTTAAAAGTCTTAGCGACAAAGAGAAAATCCTGAAAGCAGCCCAGGACAATAAGTCTGTAACATACAATGGTAAAAATATTAGAATGGCAGCAGACTTATCCATAGAGACCTGGCAGGCCAGAAAAAACTGGCATGATATATTCAGAGCACTGAATGAGAAAAACATGCAGCCAAGAATACTATATCCAGCTAGGCTATCATTGAAAATAGAAGGAGAGATAAAAAGCTTCCAGGACAAATAAAAACTAAAATAATTTGTAAACACCAAACCACCTCTATAGGAAATATTGAAAGGGGTCCTCTAGGCAAAGAGAGAGCCTAAAAGTAGTAGACCAGAAAGGAACAGAGACAATATACAGTAATAGTCACCTTACAGGTAATACAATGACACTAAATTCATATCTCTCAATGGTTACCCTGAATGTAAATGGGCTAATGTTCCAATCAAAAGACACAGGGTATCAGAATGAACAACAACAAAAAAATCAATATGATGTCTGCAAGAAATTCATTTTAGACCTGAAGACACCTCCAGATTGAGAGTGAGGGGGTGGAAAACAATTTACCATGCTAAGAGACATGAAAAGAAAAGTGGGGTGGCAATCCTTATATGAGATCAATTAGATTTTGAGCCAAAGATTATAATAAGAGCTGAGGAAGGACACGATATCATACTCAAAGGGTCTGTCCAACAAGAAGATCTAACAATTTTAAATATCTATGCCCCTAACGTGGGAGCAGCCAACTATATAAACCAATTAATAACAAAATCAAAGAAACAGGGGTCACCTGGGGGCCTCAGTGGGTTGAGGCCTCTGCCTTCCACTCGGACATGGTTCCAGGGTCCTGGGATCAGCGCTATGTTGGGCTCTCTGCTCAGTGGGGAGCCTGCTTCCTCCTCTCTCTCTCTGCCTCTCAGCCTACTTGTGATCTCTGTCAAATAAATAAATGAAATCCTAAAAAAAAAAAAAATCAAAGAGGGGCACCTGGATGGCTCAGTGGGTTAAAGCCTCTGCCTTAGGCTCAGGTCATGATCCCAGCCTCCTGGGATCAAGCCCCGCATTGGGCTCTCTGTTCAGCAGGGAGCCTGCTTCCCCCGCCACCCGCCTGCCTCTCTGCGTATTTGTGATCTCTGTCGGTCAAATAAATAAATAAAATCTTTTAAAAAAATAAAAATTTAAAAATTTAAAAATTTAAAAAATCAAAGAAACACATTGACAATAATACAATAATAGTAGGGGACTTTTAACACTTCCCTCACTGAAATGGATAGATCATCCAAGCAAAAGATCAACAAGGAAATAAAGGCCTTAAGTGAGACACTGGACAAGGTGGACATCACAGATATATTCAGAACATTCCATTCCAAAGCAACAGAATACACACATTCTTCTCTAGTGCACATGGAACATTCTCCAGAATAGATCACATCCTGGGTCATAAATCAGGGCTTAACTGGTATCAAAAGATTGGGATCATTCCCTGCATATTTTCAGGCCACAATGTTCTGAAGCTAGAACTGAATCACAAGAGTAAATTTGGAAAGAACCCAAATACATGGAGACTAAAGAGCATCCTTCTAAAGAATGAATGGGTCAACCAGGAAATTAAAGCAGAATTGAAAAAATTCATGGAAACAAATGAAAATGAAAACACAATGGTTCAAAATCAGTGGGACACAGTAAAGGAAGTCCTGAGAGGAAAATACATAGTGATACAAGCCTTTCTCAAGAAACAAGAAAGGTCTTACGTACAAAACCTAACCCTACACCTAAAGGAGCTGCAGAAAGAACAACAAAAAAAAAAGCCTAAACCCAGAAGGAAAAGAGAAATAATAAAGATCAGAGCAGAAATCAATGAAATAGAAATAATTAAAAAAAAAAAAAACACTAGCACAGATCAACGAAACTAGGAGCTGGTTCTTTGAAAGAATTAAGATTGATAAACCCCTGGCCAGACTTATCAAAAAGAAAAGAGAAAGGACCCAAATAAATAAAATCATGAATGAAAGAGGAGAGATCACAACCAACACCAAAGAAATACAATTATAAGAACATAGTATGAACAATTCTACTCCAGCAAATTTGACAATCTGGAAGAAATGGATGCATTCCTAAAGACATATAAACTACCACAACTGAACCAGGAAGAAATAGAAAACCTGAACAAACCCATAAACAGTAAGGAGATTGAAACAGTCATCAAAAATCTCCAAACAAACAAGAGCCCAGGGCCAGATGGCTTCCCAGGGGAATTCTACCAAACATTTAAAGAAGAATTAATTCCTATTCTCCTGAAACTGTTCCAAAAAATAGAAATGGAAGGAAAACTTCCAAACTCATTTTATGAGGCCAGCATCACCTAGATCCCAAAACCAGACAAGGATCCCATCAAAAAAGAGAATTACAGACCAATATCCTTGA
>PISX010035358.1:0-12999 GCA_004024625.1 Mellivora capensis
AGGGAAACTGGGGGGGAGATGAACCATGAGAGACTATAGACTCTGAAAAACAACCTGAGGGTTTTGAAGGGGCGGGGGGTGGGAGGGTGGGGGAGCCAGGTGGTGGGTATTGTGGAGGGCACGCATTGCATGGAGCACTGGGTGTGGTGTAAAACTATGAACTCTGTTACGCTGAAAAGAAATAAATAAAAAAAATAAATAAAAATTAAAAAAAAAAAAAAGAAAAGTGCCAAAATAATCAGAGACAGCTGTTCAAACATTTTGGTGTGGGCCATTTCTCTACATGGCTGATTTGTCTTTCTGGATGCAGTAGTGTTAGCCTCACTTATCTTTGATACCTTTATATAGTTATTTGAATACTGGCTGCGCCATTTAATTATATAGACACATCAGATTAGCAAACAGTTTCAGGATAAAAAATGTTTTAGGACGAATGTAAAAGAAACCAGAAATAGAACATTTAATGCAAAGCCCTTTGTTTCTTGTTGAATGTTCTGAGGTTAAGTTCTCCAAATGGGTCATGGTTATGAGACTTACATTAACAGCAACTGAAAGAAATTAAGATAAAGAATAGCCTTATTGATTTATATTTCAATTAATACTTAAAATTTTATGGTCATTTGGAAAATTGGTTTATCTCTGAAGTGTAAGTAGGTTCAAAATTCAGTGAATAGGCAAAAGATTTTCCTCACAAATACATACAAGGAAATATTCCCGACCTTGGGAGACTGGATTATAGAGGAAACCCGCCCTTGGGATGTCGCACAGCTATAACTTTATGTTCCCTCCAGCCTAACTGACAGGGACATTCACACAAGAGCTTCCGACAGAAGTTGCTCACGACCTTGGGAGACTGGATTATAGAGGAAACCCGCCCTTGGGATGTCGCACAGCTATAACTTTATGTTCCCTCCAGCCTAACCGACGGACATTCACATAAGAGCTTCCGACAAAAGCTGCTCACAATCATGGTGCCACAGGATAATCAGTGGTCTCGAGGCAGGAAAATTGGCTCATATTCTTTTTTCTTTTTTAAAGATTTATTTATTTATTTTAAAGAGAGGACAGAGATAGCAAGAGAGACCGCTAGCAGGGGGCAGGGAGAGGGAGAAGGAGGCTACCAGCTGAGCAGGGAGCCTGAAGTGGGGCTCGATCCCAAGACCCCCATCATGATCTGAGCTGAAGGCAGATGCTTAACTGAGTGAGCCACCCAAGCACCCCTAGGTTCATATTCTAATCCAACTTTTCCCAAACTATGTGGCTTTGAGGAGATTAACCTCTGTATGAGCTTTCTTGTATGAAACTAGAGTAGTAATTGCCTTACCAATTCTTAGGTTTAAATAATGCAATATATGTGATTATGTATATTCAGTGCATGACCTGGCATGGAAACAGAATTTGAAGGTGAACGAAGAGAGAGTTTGAAGTCGGTGGTGTCAGGGGCCTGGACCAAAACCTAGAGCCCACTAAGACAGGCAGACCAGGTAGCAGTGGCCAGAGGATTTCAGATGTATGGAGCACTGAAGATAACCTAGCACCAAAAAACCAAAACTCTGCTGAATTTCTCACCAGACTGACCTAATCCCTAACCCCACAGACTGGACACAAGTGAGAAGAGAAACAAGGAACTTTGCAGATAGGCCAACAGAAATGATCCAAATGGAACCGGATGAGAAAAGGAACAAGGGCTCTCCCTGAATGTTGGGATCTAAGAATTTAAGATGATTTTATTAAATCATATATGCTTGATAAAGAATTGTACCTTGGCATTGTTCCCTGATTTTGTTTTGGAGCTATTGAATGATGGCATTGGACGGATGTCCAGTGGGTGAGTTCCGAACACACCATGGGGGGAATCACAAATTCCTAAAGACATTAGAAGTTCCTTTAAAACAAGATGGTACCCATCATAATGAATTGCATAAAAAGTTTGGTAACTTTTATCTCTAATCTCTGCTGTGACTGATGCCCACAACAAAGACATAATGGTTTCTTACCAACTGTGACTCTATAGCATCCCTTTGGAATTTTATTGTTCAAACAAATCTATCCTATACAGAGAATATGCATGCAATCTTTTGTATAGCCATTTTCCTTTATTAGGTCATTTGTTCTAGAACCTACAACCATTTTTGCCTTCGTTTCCCCTAAATACTTGGCAGGAAGCAATACATCACTCCTACTCTGAGTGATGAAACTAAGGTTGAAAGAGCTTGTAAATGTTTTATGTTAAAGAGAGACAGGGGAGAAAATCCCTCAATTTGTTATCGTTGACTAAACTGTGAGGGTTGCTCAATTTTTCATCTTAGCAGCTTATTTTTTCCCTGGGTCAATGACTACTTGCAGAAGAGAGTACGTCTATATCTGCCCAAGGAAAAGATCTGATCTGAATACCGGAATTCCACTGATACATGAGGAGATATTGGTCTCCTGTTTATAGTTGATATTTTCCACATTAAAGATGAAACAGCTGCCAATTGAAATTGCAGCCCTCCAGCAAAGCCCCACGGCATTAGAAAAACGCCTATACTCCTGGCACTCTCCAGCTGTCAGCGTCGGCACTCCCCTTTCTTCCCGCATTTTATTATAAATGTTTTGACCAGGATTTACAACGTGGAAGCAAGAATTCACCTGTTCCCTGTCACCAAACACTACACTGATTGAGAAGACTGAAGGAAATTAGAGCTGAAGCTTGGTCTCTGAAGAATGATTTTGCTTGGAAAGGATCCCAACCCGTCATTTCTACCAGCCATGTGGTACAGTGGTTAGACTCACATATCCACACAGGCCTGATTTTAGATGGCTGGCTTCCCAGTTTCTTAGGAATAAGTTCTACAGCCAGTTATTTGGCATCAGTGGGCCTCAGTTTCTCATATTTGAAACTGGGATAAGATATACATCTTACGGAGCTGAGGTGAGAGTTATAGGAAGTGTCGCACATGTATCTTTTGGCATTATCCTTGGGTCAAGTATTTATCTGATGTTGAAGTAAAGAACTAAGTTGATGTTCTGGCCTAAAGATTAGGCATGCCTCTCAGGTTATAAAAGGTACTTGGCCAGAGGGGTGGCTGGGTGGGATAGACCCAAATGCAGTGGGCAGACTGAGAGCTGGCATGGCTGAAGAGCCTGTTGGCAGGAAGTAAGTGATTGTGTGATCGTCCATCAACAGCAGAGAAGTCTGGTAGGAGAAGGAAGGGCCCAGACAAAGGACGATGGTCAGAAACATGTGAGTGATGTCTGGAAATCATGGTAAGAATAAAGTATTGAACTCCAGTGTTGCCGAGAAAGAGGACAGAGGAAGCTACCTTAGCAGGGACAGTGCTAGTCTCTAGTAGGGGGCCTTATGTCATTGCAGTATAAGGACAAGGGACTAATCAGTTCCTAACACTGGGGTCAAGGTAAAATCCAGGCTGAACTAGCATTCTTTAAGTCTATCATAGGTGGAGAGTATGGGGCCTGAGGCAGGGAGGTTGCCTGGGGACTTAAGTGGCTCCCGCTGGGTGGGAGGAATAAGTCAAAGCTGTGCAGAGAAGCTAGCGGGAAGTGCATGCATGGCCTTGCACGCCCAAGCTGAATCATATAGAGTTGTTCTGCCAGAAGCTGCTAGCTTTCACACTTCCCATTTTCCTTGCATTGCTGAAAATATATTCTCCACCAGATATAGATACCTATCAATAATGACTGATGGGTAGGTTATAATTGGGTGGGTTCAGCATAATTCTCCAACAGAACTCTCCATCTAATTTCATCTCTCTCTCAGTTCTGTTATTCTGCCCTGGGAAATCTTTCTCTATAGGCAGGGCTCTCCCCAGTTCTGCACATGGGCATGATCTTGTGAATAACAGTGGACCTTTCTGGCAGGGAAAGAAATAAGGTTTGTCTGCCTGTCTGTCCCCAGGTGCTGTTTGCTTAGGAGGCTGGCTGGGAGGTGCCTCCCTGGAGAGCTGCCATCTGTGGGCATGGAAGCCCCACCCTCCTGCGCTCTCACTTCTCGGGGAGTCATATTGCTAGAGGACTATTCGAACAGACTGCTTGCCAGAATTTAGACCCTTGTTGCTGACTCCAAATCTGATGATCTAATTTCTGCATCACAGATTTTAAATATGGCTGTTCTCCAGATCTGTATGATTAAAATTCGAAACGCATACAAATATCATGTTAGTCAAGAGGATGAAGTTTTTTTCTTTGAAAAATAAAAAGCAGATAAATCATGTATGTATCTTATGGTTGCAATAATAGCTACACTAATGTTTATGTCAAATTTCAAAGAAGAACAGATGACTTAGCTAATGGTGTGTAACAAAGAGTGTCCCAGTGTGAAATACAATAGGACTTGTTAGTTCAGAATGTCGGATACCTGGGGAAAATGGATTTTGAGTTATCTGGGATGAGCTGATCTGCTATTTCTTAAATAGGAGGAGAATAACAGTTGCTTTGAATTTAGAGTGCTTTAAAACCAATAACCTATAAAGTTTTACTTTGTGAGTGTAAAGTGTTAGCAATAAGACATTTTGGTTTATTTATGAACTTCAACTGCAACAGATCAATGTGTGTGTGTGTGTGTGTGTACACTATACCTGTGTGTTATGTGAATATGTTTGAGAAGGGGATCACTCTTCACTTAATTGGGTAATTAAATTGAGTCAAATCATGGAGCTCTATGCAGACTATGCAGACTCTATGCATTCTAAAGTGACCATTTTAAATTAAAAAACATCAACTTTGGAGATATTGTAAAACTTGTCTTATAGATTCATTTGATCTTGAATAATGGCATATGAGTGATTTATTTGCTTTGAGTCACATATTTAAGAAGGCCAAGCTTGTGAAATATTAAAAGAGAAAAATATCACCCTCACTTCCTTATTGGGCATGATCTTGGCGATATAAGGCTGGGAGACAATATCTCCAACACTACTCTTAACATGTTCAGGAATGGACCTGTGTGGCAACCACATTTTTATTTTTTGTATTCATTAATCAGCACAGAAAGGAGAGGCTCTAGGTCATTCTTGAAATGATACTTCATATGTATAAACTTTAGACAAAGGGCTGATATCCAGGATCTGTAAAGAACTCCTCAAACTCAATACACACAAGACAGATAATCAGGTCAAAAAACGGGCAGAAGACATGAACAGACACTTCTCTAATGAAGACATACAAATGGCTAACAGACACATGAAAAAATGTTCATCATCACTAGCTATCAGGGAGAATAAAATCAAAACCACATTGAGATACCACTTTACACCAGTTAGAATGGCCAAAATTAACAAGACAGTGAACAACGTGTGTTGGAGAGGATGTGGAGAAAGGGAAACCCTCTTACACTGTTGGTAGGAATGCAAGTTCGTGCAGCCACTTTGGAAAACAGTGGGAGATTCCTTAAGAAATTAAAAATAGAGCTTCCCTATGACCCTGCAATTGCACTACTGGGTATTTACCCCAAAGATACAGATGTGGTGAAAAGAAGGGCCATCTGTACCCCAATGTTCATAGCGGCAATGGCCACAGTCTCCAAACTGTGGAAGGAACTAAGATGCTCTTCAACAGACAAATGGATAAGGAAGATGTGGTCCATATACACTATGGAGAATTATTCCTCCATCAGAAAGGATGAATACCCAACTTTTGTAGCAACATGGACGGGACTAGAAGAGATTATGCTGAGTGAAATAAGTCAAGCAGAGAGAGTCAATTATCATATGGTTTCACTCATTTGTGGAGCATAACAAATAACATGGAGGACATGGGGAGATGGAGAGGAGAAGGGAGTTGGGGGAAAATGGAGGGGGAGATGAACCATGAGAGACTATGGACTCTGAAAAACAATCTGAGGGCTTTGGAGGGGCAGGGAGGTGGGAGGATGGGTGAGCCTGATGGTGGGTATTATGGAGGGCATGTATTGCATGGAGCACTGGGTGTGGTGCATAAATAATGAATTCTGGTACACTGAAAAGAAATTTAAAAAATAAATAAAAAATTAAAAAAAGAAGAAAAAAAATCTTTTGATCTATTCAGGATAACTGAATTTAGCTTGTCAATGGAATGTAAAGTTTGGCCCTGATAAACTTTGATGAGAAAATGCAATGGGTTTTTCTCCCCAGAGTTCCCCTGGATGCCTTTGGGTCAGTCCTACAGACTGGTTGATTATGTTATGTAAAAGGATTTTTGTGTTAGAATGCCAACTAAGGTGCACTGATGATCTTAGTAATGTTCTCATGCCTATTCACAGATAACAGCTCATATCTTGGTCAAGAGGAAGCTGGGCCTATGCCCACCTGGGAAGGAGTTCTAGCACTGTACTTGTAACTTTCAATCAAGCTGGTGAAAAGTCTTGACATTTTGTAAGATAGTCTTTGGCATATGCCTATAATATCCTCCGTATTTTAAAAGTTTAAAATAATTTTACTGTGCTATGTCCTGGAGTTCACCAGCCTAGGTCACTTTTCCCAGTTACCACATGCTCTTTCAAACTTGAGATTCAAACTTCCTTTTATTTTAGGAAAATTATTTTAAGGTATAAATTTAAATATAAGCTCCCTTCCTCCTTCTCTCCTTTCTTTCCTTCCTTCCCCTTTGATTTTTAGCCACTTAAAGGGGACTGGGGCTTTGGTAATGCCTTAAAGCATCTTGTTCATTCGATCATCATGTGTATTTCCCCATCCTCCTCACCCATCAACTCTTTTTTTCTTTAAAGATTTTATTTATTTATTTACCAAAGAGAGAGAGAGAGAGAGAGAGAACAAGCACAAGCAGGGGGACTGGCAGGTAGGGGAGAAGCAGGCTCCTCCCTAAGCAAGGAGCCCGATATGGGACTTGATCCCAGGATCCTGGGATCATGACCTGAGCTGAAGGCAAATGCTTAATCGACTGAGCCACCTGGGCGCCCCACCCATCCACTCTTTAAATCCAATTCTGAATACTGTTGATTCCCTTCATAAACCACCAGAGCAGCCCACATTCTAAAGACAGTGTATAATTATAATCATAATTATATAGACAGTGTATAATTATAATTATTCTGCCTACGATGATCTACACTAATTCTAATATTGCCTTATACTTGAGGTGCCTCCATAGCAGGGGATACATAGGGACTCTGAGACTCAGATTTAATGTTCTGGATTAAAAATTATTTAATATGACCTCTAAAAGCATTCATCTGTGATAGAGCCATTCTTCTAGAAGACCTTGTCCTAAAAGGTCTAAGATCTTGCAAGACTGGACCATGCTGCTTCTCTTCTCCATAACTTTGATCATGTCTAGTAACATGGCATGCCTTACTGCTAGCCAGAGCTGTGCTGTAAATGCTCAACAGTGGGTTCTAAGAAAAAACAGAACCAAAGCAAAAGCCTCCCAAATCTGAAATTTATAGCATTTGCTAACTTCTGTGGTATAGATACTCTCACTGTGACTGGTTTCAAGGTACCAATGTGACCTTACTGAACATGGAGTTGGGAAGAGATACTGACAGTTGGCTCTTGCAAGCAGGTGCATGAGCAGGTGTGAGCCTAACAATGGTCCTAGCTTCAAAGCTTCAATTTCAACCTCTGCTTTCCAGCTTCAAGTGCTAAAGAGTTATGGAGGTTGAAGTTATTCAAACTCAGTTTCCCTAGATGCAATTCTTGAAAACCTGTCAGCTTGTGTGGAGGAAGCTGTATTCTGTTGTGTCTGTGTGGTGACATAGATGCAGAAATATTATATAGCAGAAAGGTAGCTATATACATTTCCCCAATTATTTTCAGCAACACGAGGCTGGGGTTAGTCCCAATTATTCTTGTCAGTCATATCTGCTGGTTTTCAGCTGAGGAGGATTTTGCTGCCTGGAAAACATTTGATGATGCCTAGAGACGTTTGGGTTGTCATAATCAGGGAGAAGGTGCTACGGCATCTAGTGGTAAAGGTCAGAAGTTTTTCTAACATCCTGTAGTGCACATGACAATCCCCACAACAAAGAGCTATCTGGCCCCCAGATGTCAGTCATGCTGAGGTCACATGGACTTCTGGTCAGATCCAAGTACGCCAAAGAATTAGTGTACACTGTAGCCTTCCCTCCACTTCTTTTTGGAATTTGCAAAATTGTACCCCATATAAGGGACATTTAATCCAGAGATAGATTCGGTTCTATTACATCTTGCCAGTGGGCAAAATTTTACTGATGGAAATCTTTGGGTACCAATAATCAGTACACCTTGGACTAATTCTTTTACTGCTGTTGCCTGACGCTCTGCCTGTAGTTGAACCGCTCAGGTCTAGTGGAGTTGTCAGAGATGCTTCCAGAAGGACCATGACCTAATTGTGTGGGATATCCAGCTGGCTTTGGGATCTGTGACCTTTGAGCAATTTCATTGCCTGACCTCAGTGTCCCTGCATCATCATCATCATCATCATCATCATCTTCCTCTTCTTCTTCTTTTTAAAAAAATTAACATATAATGTATTATTTGTTTCAGGGGTACAGGTCTGTGATTCATCAGTCTTACACAATTCACAGTGTTCATCATAGCACATACCTGCCCCAGTGTCCATCACCCAGCCACCCCATCACTCCCCACCCCCTGTCCTCTAGCACCCTCAGTTTGTTTCCTGAGATTAAGTCTCTTATGGTTTGTCTCCCTCTCTGGTTTCATCTTGCTTCATTTTTCCCTCCCTTCCCCTATACTCCCCTATCTTGTCTCTCAAATTCTTCATACCAGTGAGATCATATGATACTTGTCTTTCTCTGATAATTTTCTTACTTATTTTGCTTAGCATAAAACCCTCTAGTTCCATCCACGTCATTGCAAATGGCAAGATTTCATTTTTGATGACCATATAATATTTCATTGTGTATATATACACAACATCTTTTTCATCCATTCATCTGTTGATGGGCATCGAGGCTCTTTCCATAGTTTGGCTATTATGGACATTGCTGCTATAAACATTGGGGTGCTTGTGCTCCTTTGGATCATTACATTTGTATCTCTGGGGTAAATACCCAGTAGTGCAATTGCTGGGTTCTAGGGTAGCTGTATTTTCAACATTTTGAGGAACCTCCATACTGTTTTCCAGAGTCGCAGTACCAGCTTGCATTCCCACCAACAGTGTAGGAGGGTTCCCTGCATCTTCTTTAACCCCAGGATGACTCCCTGGGTTTTTATAGTTGGCCCTTATATGCTTGCTATGCCTGCATGGGAAAGAAATTTGGAGAAAGGGTTGCCAAATTGTTATCTCTAGAGCAATAGCTAGCTTGTCAACATTGTGTATCATGGCCAGGGTTATGGTCTCAGCCACTTTCTCTGTATCTTTTAAGTTTGCATAACTTATTACTTTGTATACACTTCCACTTGGCTAGGCTGCATTAGAAGAGAGAACTTCCGAGGACCCTTAGATTGTTCAGGAGACTAGTACTGTAAAGACCCCTTGATTTCATTTAGTAGCTCTTCTAATCTTAGCATTAATGTATCTAGTCCTGCTTTTCTGTTCTGAAGAGTCATCAGAACCTAGCAGGCAAACCCCACCCTCTCCTATAGTTTTTCTCACACCCAAGAGTCACAGCAAGTCTAAACCATTTGAAAGATGTTTAAGGCCCACAGTGAGGACCAGACCCAATGATGAAAGGTTGAAATCTTCTCCTTTGATACCAGGGACTAGCCAAGAGTGCCCACTCATATCACTCTTACTCAACATGCTGAAAGTCCTGGCTAGGGCGATCAAGCAAGAGAAGGAGGTAAGGGAATCCAAATTGGAATGGAAGAATTCACATGAGCTCTGTTTGCAGATAAAATGGTATTAAATGGAGACAATCTTAAAGACCCTACCAAAAAATGGTTGGAACTAATCAGTTTGGTAAAGTTGCAGGATATGAAATCAATATGCAAAAATCAGTTTCATTTTTGTACACTAGCCTCAAATTATCTGAAAAAGAAAGAAAATAATTCAAGTTACAGTAACATCAAAAATAATAAAATCCTTGGGAATAAATTTCAAGGAGGAGAAGGATCTGTATCCTGAAAACTTTAAGACATTGATAAAAGAAATTAAAGAAGGCAAAAATTAATGGAAAGGGACCTTCTGTTCATGGATTGAAAGAATTAATATTGATGACATATTCTCACTTCCCAAAGTAATCTGTAGATTCAATGCAATTTCTACCAAGATTCCGATGATATTTTTGACAGAAATAGGAAAATGGCCCTAAAATTTATTTGGAATTACAAAAGACTCTGAATAGCCAAAGCAGTCCTGAGGAAGAAGAGTGAAGCTGGAGGCTCTAAATTCCCTGATTTCAAACTATGTCGCAAAGCTGCAGTAATCAAAGTGCTATTATAGTAACATATAAAGAGATGCATTAACCATTGGAATAGAATGAAGAGCCAGAAAGGAGCCCAGGCGCATGTGGTCAACTAATATTTAACAGGGAAGCCAAGGGTACTCTATGGAGAAAAGATAGTCTCTGCAATAACTGGTTCTGGGTAAATTGGATAATCACATGCAAAAGAAAGAGGCTGGACCCTTAGCTTACATCACATGCAAAAATCAATTTGAAGTGGATTAAAGACTTAAATGTATTTTTTGAAGCAGCTTCAGGAGAATAGGTGTTACTTCTTCTTTAAAAGTTTGGTAGAATTCCCCAGGGAATCCATCAGGTCCTGGGCTCTTGTTTTTTGGGAGGTTTTTTGATCACTGCTTCAATCTCGTTACTAGATATCGGTCTATTCAGGTTGTCTGCTTCTTCCTGGTTCAATTTTGGGAGTTTATAGTTTTCCAGGAATGCATCCATTTCATCTAGGTTGCTTAACTTATTGGCATATAACTGTTGATAATAACTTCTGATGATTGTTTCTACTCCCTTGGTGTTAGTTGTGATCTCTCCCTTTTCATTCATAATTTTATTAATTTGAGCTTTCTCTCTTTTCTTTTGGATTAGTGTGGCCAATGGTTTATCGATCTTATTGGTTCTTTCAAAAAACCAGCTTCTAGTTTCATTGATACTTTCTACTGTATCTCTAGTTTCTACATCATTCATCTCTGCCCTAATCTTGATTATTTCCCTTATGTGTGGAGTTGGTTTGGTTTGTTGTTGATTCTCCAGTTCTTTAAGGTGTAGAGACAGCTGGTGTATTCTAGATTTTTCAATTTTTTTGAGGGAGGCTTGGATGGCTATGTGTTTCCCCTTTAGGACCACCTTTGCTTTATCCCATAGGTTTTGGACTGAAGTGTCTTCATTCTCATTCGTTTCCATGAATTGTTTAAGCTCTTCTTTGATCTCCTGGTTGACCCAAGCATTCTTAAGCAAGGTGGTCTTTAGCTTCCAGGTGTTTGAGTCCCTTCCAAACTTTTCCTTGTGATTGAGCTCCAGTTTCAAAGCATTGTGATCTGAGAATATGCAGGGAATAATCTCAGTCTTTTGTTATCGGTTGAGTCCTGATTTGTGACCCAGTATGTGGTCTATTCTGGAGAAGGTTCCATGTGCACTTGAGAAGAATGAGTATTCTGTTGTTTTAGGGTGGAATGTTCTGTATATATCTATGAGGTCCATCTGGTCCAATGTGTCATTCAATGCTCTTGTTTCTTTATTGATTTTCTGCTTGGATGATCTATTACTGAGAGAGGCATGTTAAGATCTCCTACTATTAATGTATTCATATCGATATGACTCTTTATCTTGATTAATAGTTTTCTTATGTAATTGGCTGCTCCCATATTGGGGGCATAGATATTTACAATTATTAGATCATCTTGGTGGATAGCCCCTTTAAGAATTATGTAGTGTCCTTCTGTATCTCTGACTACAGTCTTCAGTTTAAAATCTAATTTATCTGATATGATAATCACCACCCCGGCCTTCTTTTGAGGCCCATTAGCATGAAAGATGCTTCTCCATCCCTTCACTTTCAGTCTGGGTGTATCCTTAGGTTTGAAATGGGTCTCTTGTAGACAACATATGGATGGGTCCTGTCATTTTATCCAATCTGCAACCCTGTGTCATTTTATGGGCGCATTTAGGCCACTCACACTGAGAGTGATTATTGATAGATACATTTTTATTGACATCGTGTTACCTTTGAAGTCTTTCTTTCTGTAGATTGTCTCTATATTTCTGTTCAATGATATTCTTAGGATTTTTCCTCTTTTATAGAGCCCCCCTTAATATTCCTACAGTGTCAGCTTAGTGGTTGCATACTCTTTTAAGCCTTGCCGGTCTTGGAAACTCTTTATCTCTCCATCTATTTTGAATGTCAGTCTTGCTGGATAAAGTATTCTTGGCTGCATGTTCTTCTCATTTTGTGCCCTGAATATATCATTCCAGCCCTTTCTGGCTTGCCAGGTTTCTGTGGACAGGTCTGATGTTATTCTGATGGGCTTTCCTCTGTATGTAAGAAGCTTTTTTGTCCTAGGGGCCTTCAAGAGGGCCTGCCTACAATTATAATTCTTCCTTCTTGCTATTAGGTGTCTCAAGGACTTTCAAGAATCTATAATCTTGGGGGGAGACCATTCTGCCTCTAGTACATGAATGCTGGTTCCATTCGTGAGATTGGGAAAATTGTCATGGAGAACTTGTTTCACTATATCTTCTAAACTTCTTTCTTTTTCCTCCCCCTCAGGGATTCCAATAATTCTGACATTGGTTACCTGACTTCAAGCTTTACTACAAAGCTGTGATCACCAAGACAGCATGGTACTGGCATAAAAACAGACACATAGACCAGTGGAACATAGTAGAGAGCCCAGATATGGACCCTCAACTCTATGGTCAAATAATCTTCGACAAAGCAGGAAAAAATATACAGTGGAAAAAAGACAGTCTCTTCAATAAATGGTGCTGGGAAAATTGGACAGCTATATGTAGAAGAATGAAACTTAACCATTCTCTTACACCATACACAAAGATGAACTCGAAATGGATAAAAGACCTCAACGTGAGGGACGCCTGGGTGGCTCAGTTGGTTAAGCAGCTGCCTTCTGCTCAGGTCATGATCCCAGCGTCCTGGGATCGAGTCCCACATC
>PISX010035359.1:0-13005 GCA_004024625.1 Mellivora capensis
TCCTTGAGTTATCTCCTTGTATCATAAGCCAGTGATCTAGTAAGTTAAATGTTACTCTGAGTTCTGTGGATCACTGTAGCAAATCAATCAAACCCAAAGAGCAGGTAGTTGTAAGCTCCAACAGCAGGTCAGAAGCACAGGTGGCAGCCTGGACTTGAGATGGGTATCTGAAGTGGGGACGGGAACAGCCTTGTACGACAGAGCTCTTAACACATGGAATCCGATGTTATCTCCAGGTAGATAGGGTCAAAGTTGAGTTGAATTGTAGGACACCCAGCTGGTGTTGAAGAGTGACTTGGTAGGGTAGAAAGCCCACCTCCATGTTGGAATTGGTATCAGAAATGGTAGATGTGCCCCACCAAATTGAGGGAGTAAACTAAGAAGATAAAGGGTCAAGAAAAGGCATCAAACAGAGGAGAGAGAAGAGAATTCTCTTTCGCCAGGATGAGGGTGAAGAAAATCCCACACAGCTAAGAAGTGAACTCAGAGAATCACTGATTCAGATTGCAGAAAAGAGGACAAAGGGCCCCAATAATGGTAACTCCAAACAGAAAATAAAGCTGTGGATTACGGCATGTATTTGGTGTACTCAGAGGGGAGCGACACTTCTTCTGGCTGAGTATTTGGCGATGAGGTAGGGAAAGATAAGTAGAAAGCTAGGCCAAGAATTATGCAATCATTAGCTCCAGAGAAAACAAATGTTTTCCAAGAAAAGAAATGTAGTAATTACATACTACATAATTTCTGCATAATAATTGCACAGTCATATAAGGAACAATGAATTCTGATCTAACTTTTTAAATTTGGCTCTAACAGGAACTGGAGGGTAGGATGGCGTAAACATATGTGTTTTGGAACTCAGCATGAGATGCAGGGGGGATGTGAGGGTAAGATTTAAATCCTCAGCCTCTGTAGTAATAAATTAATAAATAGTATCAAATTAGAAAACAAATTCGAACTCTCAGTGTTGATTTAAAACAAAGAAAAATCCCAGAAAAAAAAACAGTTAATAGAATCAACAGTGGTTGACTCTTAGAGGTGGGTGATGGGGTGGAGAAAGGTGGGGAAAGAGATGACTCATTTTCATTGAAAACTTTGTGGAACCATATGAGTTTGTAGAGTTGTATGATAAAAATTAATTTTTTAAAAAGAAAGCATTGCTGTACATCTTCCCTCTCCCCCTCAAATCTACTCTTTGTCTGCTCCTCACTGTTTAGCAACCTCAAAAGTTGACTCATGTGGATCCCACTAACAGTCTTAGCTAAATTGGCCAAACAGCAGAGAGTAGAGTAAGAGGGAAGAGTGAGACCAGGGCATTGCTGTCACAGCTCTGTCTGTGCGTTGGCTCCACAGGCTGTCTACATCCTTCCAATGCAGGTCATAACTCCAGTTGGGTTGTCCACCAAGTTCTCTCTCCTCTTACACTCCAGACCCAAGAGTGATGACAGCTCCAGGGATCTATACTCAAGCACCACAGTCTCCCTTAGGATTTCTCTCCACTCTCCCCAAACTTTTAAAAACAGATTCTTCATTAAAATTCTCTTCAAACTAGCTAATTTGAATGGGTCATGTATTTCCTGCCTGACCCAACTAACCCAGAGCTTTAGCTACATCTGCCTCCAGATGGACTAGAAAGTAATGATAGTAACATTTTCTTAACAACACATGCACATCTCTCTTCATTACAAATCTTTGGAATCATGGGTTTTTCTTAAGACTTACTGTTTTAGGGGCATCTGGGTGAATCTTGATCTCAGCTCAGGTCTTGATCTCAGGGTTGAGAGGCATGGAGCCTACCCAAAAAAAATTAAAAAAAAAAAAAAAAAAGGTTTACTGTTTTGGAGTAGCCATGAGTTCACAGCTGATTTGAGAAGGTACAGAGATTTCCTATACATCCACAGTGTCCTCCACTATCAACATCCTCACCAGAGTGGACATTTGTTAAACTGATGAACCCACACACGATAACCACCCCAAATCCATAGTTTACATTGTGGTTCGTTCTTGGTGTTGTACATTCCATGGGTTTGGACAAATGTATAATGATGGATACATGTCATGCAGAGTATTTTCACCGCCCTAAAAACCCTCTGTGCTTTGCTTATTCATCATCCCCCCACCAACAGACACACACACACACACACACACACACACACACACATACAACCACTGGCAACCACCGATCTTTTTATTATCTCCATAGTTTTCCCTTTTCCAGAATGTCATATAGTTGGAATCCTATGGCATATATAGTTCATGTTGTTTTGAGATCTTTTTCTTTCTAGTTTTATACTCATTATAGAAAAATTGGAAAATAAAGATATTAATCACTGTAATTCCACAAGCCTGAGTCAACAGATACTATTATTTTGGTGTGAAAACCTACAGCAGAGTCATGATTAGGCACCACTTCAAATGGATATTCTTTAGGTGCTGCTCAATATTTATACAGAAGAGAAGTGCTGTAAAGGAATGGCAGAACACAGGGACATTCAGCCTCTCTTAAAGCTCCCAATAAAGACTCCAACCTCCAAATGCTACACTTTGAGTTCACCATCTTCATTCACCTCCAAGCGACTTGGCGAAGTATTCCTTCCAACCATGCACAGTGCTGCGTGTGAGAGAAGTTCGGTCAATACAGTTTTCTCCAGGGAAAACTGTCACTTTTCCAATGATGTTTTAGTGCTCCAATGACCTTTTACCCACCCTGTCTCTTAGCCACTTGTACCCTGGGATAACGGCCATGCCTTTCTTTCCGCTCTGGCTCCCACCTAAGCCTGGTAAGAGGAGATCGCTCCAACACTGGCAGCAGCAGTAAAGCGGAATTAGAACATGATTTGCAATTTTCCAGTCATCATATAAAAACGTCAGCTTCTCTTGTTTTACGGTCCCCTCCACCAAAGTTTCTTCACAAAGTGTTCACAAAAAGATATTAATTTTGATCCATAGCTGGTGTGTGTGGGGGGGTGGAATCAAGTAAGTGTTAAATACTTTAACTTGGAAAAATGGAATGGCCTATAGATTAATGAACCTCGCCGACAGAACATGGGGTCAGGGAAAAGGAAAAACTTGTGTAATCGGGGAGTCAAACTCGCACTATGTTTAACTTTAGGCTGTTATTGCTAAAAGTGCAGGAGCAATGGTGACATCTTGTGTCAGGTTAAAAAGTAACAGGATCTTAATTCTTTGTGGCATCTACAGGGAGTACTTCAGATGAGGCCTAGCTAACATTCATCTTCATCTGCTCCTTTCAGCTCCTGATCAAATCATAAAACACGAGCATTAGTTGCTCAGATGCAGAGATGATATCTTCAGGAACGATGGGGCAAACTCCAGTTGGCCTTTGATTCATCTAGCTGCTACGTCAAGAGCAGCCCCCCACCCCCACCCCCGGAGTCCAAGACCAGTTCTTCAACCTCTGGAACCCTTCAGGAACCACTGTGGAACCATTGCTGGTAGCCGACACCTGAGGAGCCGAATCTTCTGTTTCATGACCTCTTTGTGGGAACAGTAGTTCTTACCCCTGGCCACACAAAATCACCTGGGGAGCTTATATAAATATCCATACCTGGGCCCATCCCAGACCAATGAAATCAGCATTTCTGGAAGCTGAAGACAGACATTTTTTTTTTTTTTAGAAAGTCCCCCCAGGTGATACTAGTATGCGAATTTCACTTGGCTCTCTTGCCCTGGGAGTCCAACCACCATGCTGTGAGGAAGCCCAAGTACATCTATGGCCCATGTCAAGGCCATAGGCATCCTTGTGCTTGAAGATGTAGGCCCATCTTAGTGCAAATCTCTGATTACATTTCCTTGAAAAACAACAAAGAATTTCTTAGAATTATTGAGTAAGAGAGTATCCTTATAAAATATATATATAAATGAAAAATGATTTCATTTGTAAAGTTTAATCATTAAAAGAATTTAATTATGTATTTAAAAAAATATATGCTGTCCTACAACTTTCCCAAAAGGTAAGTCTTTCCTCCAAAGATGTTTCTTCTTCTCCCATTCTCCATGAAACCCACCTCAGTTATACCTTTGACCTCAGCACCCTACTGAAGCTACTCTCCACAGTTTGCCCATGATCTTCCTATTGCTGAATCCCTGCTGAGTCTTCTCTTACAGTGACCTAGCAGTAGCATTTTGCACAGTCTGTAATCCCTCCTCCTTGATACCCACTTCTTCACTTTGTTTCCAGGACCCTGCCCTTTCTTGCTTTCCTCATCCCGCTGGTTGTAGCTTCTCAATCTCCTTTGCTGGCTTCCTCTTCTTTTCCTAGAATGTTCCAGAGCTCAGCCCTGGCTCTCTTTTCTTCTCTGTTACTTCCTGTATGAACTCATCCAGCCTCAAGGCTTTTTTTTTTTTTTTTAGATTTTATTTATTTGAGAGAGAGAACATGAGAAGGGAGAGGTCAGAGGGAGAAGCAGACTCCCCACCAAACAGGGAGCCTGATGTGGAACTCAATCCTGGAACTCCAGGATCATGACCTGAGCCGAAGGCAGTTGCTTAACCAACTGAGCCACCCAGGCATCCTGTCTCAAGGCTTTAAATTCTACAAAATGCCTCTAATTTCCCCTAGTTATATCTCCAGGCCCTACTTCTTTCCAATTCAGGCATGGTCATCCAACTGAATAATCAACAACTGCATGTGACACACATCACAAACTCAATATTTCCGAATCCTTTCCCCCTAGACCTTCTCTACCAGCAACCTTCCACATCTCAAGTCATGGCAATATCTGCCTTCTCTATGTGCTCAGGCAAAATATCTTGACACATTCCCAACTCCCCCCATTTTCTGCCATCCCATTTCCAAATCATCAAGAAATTCTGATGGCTTTACTTTCAAAAATATCCACAATCTGATCCCTTCTTACCACCTCACTGGCACCATCCTGGTCCAAGCACTTGGCCTCTTGCTTGGATAACTTTAACTCTCCGCCTACACTGTAGGTCTCTCTGCCTAAATCTGTCCTTGCCACACACACATTCTAGCAGCCAGGGGGACAGAAACTTCTATAACATGTCAGCTTATATTGCTGTCTCTGCTAAAACTTCTCCATGGGCTCCTTCCCCTTTTCCTCCCACACCCAGTGTACCTTTCCTGCTCCACATTTTTGGTTTTCTATTGCTAGTGTAGGAGAGGAAGACTCTTCCTTCTACTCTTTGTTTTTTTCTTTTTTAAGATTTTATTTATTTATTTTACAACTAGGCAGAGAGGCAGACAGACAGAGAGGAAGGAAAGCAGACTCTTTGCTGAGCAGAGAGCCCGATGCGGGGCTCGATCCCAAGACGCTGGGATCATGACCTGAGCCGAAGGTAGAGGCTTTAACCCACTGTGCCACCCAGGCGCCCCTTCCTTCTACTCTTTTAACTCCTTTGGCTAGTCTAAGCCTTAAATTGACATAAGACAGATTAACAGGAGAAAACCGAGTTGTGTCCAAACAGGTACCCCAAAGCCATGAGACTCAAAGGCAGTCAGGCAATTAAGGCTTATATGCCATCCTGAGCTAAGAAATGAGATAGGGACTGGGCCTTCAAAGGGGAGGAGGATAATTCACAGAACATAAGAACAGCAAATGTTGGGTAATTAGATGTTTGTTCTGCCATACACATAGGTCTTTTAGATGAAAGTTATCTCTGGTGAAATAGCTCTTTCTGGGCCAGGTTCCCTATCTAAACTTTTTTAGGCAGTTAAGGGAGAGGTAAAAGTTTTTCTGGAATCCGCTGTGTCTTGATTGCCTTCACATGTCCAGGGGGCATGCATATTCTGCTCCAACCTCGCTCATCTCACTTTCTAGCATGTTATGTGGTTTGCTTATTTCTCGTGTCTTTTGTCTACTGTCTGTCCCCACTAGAATGTGAGGTCTATGAGGGCAGGAGTCTCTGTCCGTTTTCTTCACTCGTGTATTCTAAACACTCATGTATTCTAAACACCTAGAAGAACGCCTGGAACGATGAAGGCATTCCCTGTGTATTTGTTAAATGAATGAATAGAAGTTATTACTCTACCTTGAGACCTCGGTTATGGCAGACTTATCATAACTCCATTTATGTATCCCCTAGAAAAAGCGCATGTAGACAAGTTTTATCTGCCTGACCCTCCACTTCCTCATGCAAGGTGTATTATCCTCTTGTTTCTCTTCAGACTCCTCGGGTACGCTCCACTCCAGGCTCCTTTTTCTCACAGAGGTCCGGGCTCTAAGATTAGGCCTTTTTCCTCTCCTGCCCCCATTCTGTCAGTCTCTTTCCTTCCAGCTATGAATATCAGCAAATTGTCAGCAGGAAAACTTCCAGTTAAACTAATTCCAATTAAACTAATTCATAAAGGTCTTTGTGATGTCTTTGTTCCCTTTCCTGTCTCTTCCCCATGCTGAGGGATGAACCATAGGATTAGCTATATTCACCTTATCCATTATATCTCCCAAACCTCCATTATTCAAGATTCAGAAAAGGAGGGAAAAAAACATGGTTTTAGTAATTTAAAAAGGCAAAAAGAGGTAGTCCTTTCATTTAGCCATCAAATAAAAGTATCATCAGATATTTTTTGAGCAAGTATTATGTGTAGTCACTGTGCCAGGCACTGGGGATAGAGTAGAGATGAAGACAGACTCCCAGTGGAGCTCCAGTCCAATATCTGGATTTAAATGCTTTATGCAATGGCCTTAACACTAACTAACTAATTAACATTAATTCACATTTATTAATTTAAAATTTTCTCCAAAGGTAAAAGCGAGATTTCCTTTATTATTAGACACTGTGATCAGTTTTTTCCTTGCCAGTGTAAATACAAAGGAATTTTATGCTATTAAAGGATTGTTAAAATGACCCACAAGATAGGCTTGGAAAGAAAAAGCTGATAACCGAAGCAAAACCAAAACATTTACTTTACCACTGAAGGGGAACAGAATATGCCACCCCAAAATGTGCCACTTTGACATGTGGATTATTTTGAGCCGAAGGCAATCAAGACACGGCAGACTCAAGAAAAACTCTGACCTCTCCCTTAACAGCCTAAAAGAATTTAGACAGGGAGCCTGGCCCAAAAAGAGCACTATTTCCAGAGATAACATTCATCTGAAAGACCTATGTGCATGGCAGCGCGAACATCTAATTACCCAACATCTGCTTTTCTTATATCCTGTGAATTGTCCTCTTTCCCTCTGCAAGCCCAAGCCCCTCTCATTCCTTAGCTCAAGACAACCTATAAGTCTCAACTGCCTGACTGCCTTTGAGTCTCATGTCTTTGGGACACCCAAGGTAACTTTGTTTTTCTCCTGTTAATCTGTCTTATGTCGATTTAATGATTAGACCAGCCAAAGAACCTAGAAGGGAAGAAGGGAACATTCTTCCGCCCTCTACACCATCAAGTCAGCAAAGGACCTCGTTATTCCTCTTTTCTAAACCAGAAACATCTTCAGAAGGGTCAGAAATTGCACAAGCCAAAACTGACCTCTTTCTGTAGTCTACCTGGGTCATTTCTTAGGGTGAGATTATGAGTCCCACTAGTCAGGCTGTGAGCCTCCTCTGTCCCTTATGTTATAATGTCATGATCGAGCCTTTTACACCTGACATAATCAGTGAGCCATCCTGTGAGGAAGGCACTGTAACTTCTATCTTGCCGATGAGGAAATGAGAATTGGGAGGATAAAGGAATTTGCACAAGACTACCCCCGCTATTGGTGCTCATGCTGGTATTTTAAAACCCAAATCTTGCTGCCTCCTAAGCTTATATTGTTTTCACTGTGACACGCCGCCTCCTGGATCATACGTTTTGTGAGATCAAAATTAATAATTTTCTAATTCTGGTGTGACAATGGAAGGGGCACCCCTTTGTTCAGACAAGAAGAACCAAGAGGGTACTTAACTGCTTCTTGAATTTAATAGTAGTGGAAATAACAGCAGTGACAACAGAGCCTGGTAAATCGTTTATTTTTTTCCTGCATCTAGGTTTTTTTAGGTGATAAATGGGAATAATGAAATAGGAAACACTCAGAGGGACACTAGGCAAATAAATCTAGTGTTTACGACAATTTGACAAAGGAACACTAAAAACTCTTATTAGTATATTTCTCATCTACATTAACAAGACTATTATCAGAACACTTGGAAACAATAAACCACCAAGATCATTCACAGACAGAACTATGGCTAAGTGAATTGTGGTATATTCACAAAACGGAATATAAGAACAGTGGTACAAAGGAATGAACTTCAGCTACACAGGGTGATATAAGTGAACTGATAAATGTTAGAAACTTGAGTGAAAAAACACTATCTATATAATGATGTTTTTTTTTTATAAAACTCAAAATGGGGGCGCCTGGGTGGCTCAGTGGGTTAAAGCCTCTGCCTTCGGCTCAGGTCATGATCCCAGTGTCCTGGGATCGAAAACCCACATCGCATTGCATCGGGCTCTCTGCTCAGCAGGGAGTCTGCTTCCCTTCCCCTCTCTCTGCCTGCCTCTCTGCCTACTTGTGATCTCTGTCAAATAAATAAATAAAATCTTAAAAAAAAAACCTCAAAATGAAGCAAAAACAAACTGTTCAGGAATGCATCTACATATGGTAAAAGGGTTTTGCCTTTAATGAAAAGGAATAAAAAATTCTAAAGAGCAGTTATTTTGGTGGGAGAAGTAAAAATAATGGAGGAGAGCCCAGATATTAATGTATCAACCCCTGTGTGTTTATATATAACATTTTTCACTATATATATATAGAGAGAGAGTATATATAGAGTTAGTACATATATATACATATTATTTTGTATACATAAAATATTATGTAATAAAAATTTAAAATAAAAATGTTCTGTCATAATATTGCAGGGCAAATTCCTAAAAGATTTTTTTTTAAGATTTTATTTATTTATTTGACAGAGAGACACAGCAAGAGAGGGAACACAAGCAGGGTGGAGTGGGAGAGGGAGAAGCAGGCTTCCCGCTAAGCAGGGAGCCCAATGCGGGGCTCGATGCGGGGGTCGATGCCGGGCTCCATCCCAGGACCCTGGGATCATGACCTGAGCCGAAGGCAGATGCTTAACAACTGAGCCACCCAGATGCCCCAATTCCTAAAAGCTCTTAAGACCACCTATTTTCCTTGGAAAGTTCAGAATTTGTAAGAATTGAAAAGGAGGGTTGCGGTCTCAATTCTAGTCCAAAGACTCACAATACATCTCTGCGGCTAGCTTTCAGAGCAGCCCTTATCAACTGACACGGCGGTTTCCTGGAACCCAGGGTCATCCTTCCAACCCAACTCCAGACACCTCAGAATGAATGAGCTGACTTATGTCAGCCAGCTGCTCCCTTCCACTGGATAAGACCATCTGACATATTATGTAACCACTTTCAGGGGTTATCTTTTTTTTTTTTTTTAAGTAAGCTATACACCCAACCTGGGGCTTGAACTCACAACCCCGAGATCAAGTGTCACGTGCTCTACCAACCGAGCCAGCCAGGCGCCCCATTTGAAGGTTTATCTTTTTATTCAATACAGTCTGGAACACTGGACAAACATGTTTCAAAGACCGGAAAAATAATGATCATTATCAGCAACTTCCCATCATTCTTTGTGTCCTTAATACTACAAGAAGAAAGTTTATGAAAGAACTCAGAAATATCGGAAAAGCCTTGTGGGGCCTAGATTTACAACTGGGAGTTTTCCTTTGGACTATAATTCCCTGAACTTTTATGGTTTATTTCTAAGGGAAAATGAAACCATCCAGCATGTTTCTGCCTTGGTTTTAATCCCTCTTATCTTCATGTAAGTCTCATCAGAAAGTTTCATGTCACTAAAAAGAAGGGTATTTGATCATTCCTGACTAAGCTTACTAGCAATCTCATTGAACAGGAGGAAGACAAAAGAAATGGGCCAGACACTTAATTCTGAACAGCCAAGAACAATCGATTAAACAGAAGTGTGGAGAACCTTTGAAGAAACAGATAGCATTATCTAAAAATTCAAAAGGCAAGGAAAGTAAAACTAGATGTAGACTTTCAAGAAAAAAAAAACATTTCTACTGATTCACAGAAAAGAGAAAATCACAAAAGAGATAGTATCAAAGGACTCTAATTCAAGCTAGAAGCTCTAAAAATAAAATTCTGCATATTTAATAAGAATACTATAATACCACTTAAGATTAAAATACAGAAAGAATTAAAGAAACAAATTTTGCTGTAGGCTCAGGTGTTTATAAGGGTAAGAACTGGCCACACAACCTCTCCCAATTCAGGGAAGGTTTCAGGCATCAGGAATCAAAAGCAAGGTCTAGGGGGTTAATATCCAAAATACATAAAGAACTTAGACAACTCAACACCAGAAACGGAACAAAACACCCTTATAATCTAATTTAAAAATGAAGAGAGGACTTGTATAGACATTTTTCCAAAGAAGGCATCCAGATGGCCAACAGACATATGAAAAGATGTTCAACATCATTCATCATCAGGGAGATGCAAATCAAAGCTACAATAAGATATCACCGGATACCTGTCAGAATGGCTAGAATAAAAAAGACAAGAAATAACAAGTGTCAGTGAGAATATGGAGAAAAAGTGGGTATGGAGGGGTCCAGGGGAAACAAACAGGAGATGGCTGCTCGAGAGTCATTGGTGTCCAGGCCTTAAGTTAAAGGAGAAAAGGGAGTTCTTGACCTTCTCTGCATAATCCATCCCAGGTTCCCCGTGCAGGCAAGCAGTTAGGGATGCACAATATGCCAGGAGTAGAAGCGTACTTTTACCATCCAGGGTCTTGCCAGGAAACAGATGGCACACTCGCAGGTGGTAACTGAGAAGGGTTTAATGAAGAACTCGCTATAAGAACAAGGGCAAGGTTAAGGGAAACCAACAGGAATGGTGCAGTACCCTGGGGTGAGCAGTACCCTGAGAATTGAGCCCTGGGAGAGGGCTGCCCAGGCACCACGGCTATCGGCAGTACAAGAAGGCAGCTAATGACGATCCCCAAGGAGGCAGGGCGGAAATCAGAATATGCCACCCACCTCCAACGTCCTCCCTGAGCTTCCGACTGCCAGACGGTAAATGAGCCCACTGATTAGGGCCACAGAGCAAGGCAGAGAAGGAAGGGGAATAACCCAGAGGGGCAAACAGAGAGTCCTGTAGGCAACACAGTCCTGGAAAAATTATGGGTATATGGAAAGATTTAGCTATAAGGATATTCACCACAGCATTGTTTGTAAAAGCAAACATGGAGAAATGACCTAAATGTTACACAGGAAAAAAATTATGTTAAACCCAGATGAGGGCAGAGAGGATCTTACCTACGTTTATTATAGATAAACTACGGCAACTGGAATAGTTCATTGCATAGAAAATACTCCTTGAACGTTACAAATGCTAGTGTGGGGCTACAGTCACAGGCACGTTCATGATTCAGTTTAAAAAACAGGTTACAGGGCGCCTGGGTGGCTCAGTGGGTTAAGCCTCTGCCTTCAGCTCAGGTCATGATCTCAGGGTCCTGGGATCAAGTCCCGTATCGGGCTCTTTGCTGGACAGGGAGCCTGCTTCCTCCTCTCTCTCTCTGTCTCTCTCTCTGCCTACTTGTGATCTCTCTCTGTCAAGTAAATAAAAAAAAAAAAAAAATCCTTTTAAAAAAAACAGGTTACAGGTGGGGTGCCTGGGTGGCTCAGTTGGTTGATCATCTGCCTTCCACTCAGATCATGATCCCGAGGTCCTGGGATCAAGCCCCACATCGGACTCCCTTCTCAGTGGGGAACCTGCTTCTCCCTCTCCCTCTGCCCCTGCTTGTGTTCCCTCTCTCGCTGTCTCTCTCTGTCACATACATAAGTAAAATCTTTAAAAAAACAAAACAAAACAACAGGTTACAGGAGCGCCTGGCTGGCTCAGTTGATGGAGTGTGTAGCTCTCGATCTCAGGGTTGAGAGTTCGAGTTCCGTGTTGGGTGTAGAGATTACTTAGAAATAAAATTTAAAAAAAAAAAACAGTTACTTGGATGGCAAGATGGCGGAGAAGTAGCCGCTGAGACGACATCAGGTCGCAGGAGATCAGCTAGATAGCTTATCAAAACATTGCGAACACCTACAAATCCAATGGGAGATCGAAGAGAGGAAGAACAGCAATTCTGGAAACAGAAAATCGGCCACTTTCTGGAAGGTAGGACCGGCGGAGAAGTGAATCGAAAGCGACGGGAGGATAGACCGCGGGGGAGGGGGCGGCTCCCAGCAAGCGGCGGAGCCATGGAGCACTAAATCGGGATTTTTAAAAGTCTGCTCCACGGAGGGACATCGCCCCAGAGGCTACACCGGGGTGAAGCCCACGCGGGGTCAGTGTGGCCCCAGGTCCCGCAGGGTCACAGAAGGATCGGGGGTGTCTGAATGTCGCAGAGCTCGCAGGTATCGGAGCGGGAAGCCGGCGACAGAGACAGAGCCGAGGAGTGAGCTCTCAGCTCGGGGTTACCTTGGACCGGCCTCAGGCTGGGTGAGCTCGGAGCGCGGCCAGAGGCGAGGAAGACGTGAGTGGGCTGGGGCTTTTCTCTGAGGAGTGGAGCCCCGAATCTCAGCTCTTCCGGGCCGGAGACTGGGCGGCCGCCATCTTCATCCCCGTCCTCCAGACTCTACGGAAAGCGCTCAGGGAACAAAAGCTCCCGAAAGCGAAACCGAGCGGATTACTCAGCCCGGCCCCTGGTAAGGGCGGTGCAGCTCTGCCTCGGGCAAAGACACTTGAGAATCACTACAACAGGCCCCTCCCCCAGAAGATCAACAAGAAATCCAGCCAAGACCAAGTTCACTTAACAAGGAGAGCAGCAGAACTCCAGAGGAGGAGAAAGCAATGCGCGGAATTCATGGCTTTCTCCCCATGATTCTTTAGTCTTGCAGTTAATTCAATTTTTTCTTTAAAGGGCATTCTCCTAGGGTCTTTGCCACCCTTTTAGTATTTTATTTGCTCCTTCATATAATCTTATCTGGAAAAAATGACAAGGCGGAAAAACTCACCACAAAAAAAAGAACAAGAGACAGTACCAAAGGCTA
>PISX010035360.1:0-12987 GCA_004024625.1 Mellivora capensis
CTGAGTGAAATAAGTCAAGCAGAGAGAGTCAATTACCATATGGTTTCACTTATTTGTGGAGCATAACAAATAACACGAAGGACATGGGGAGATGGAGAGGAGAAGGGAGTTGAGGGAAATTGGGGGGGAGATGAACCATGAGAGACTATGGACTCTAAAAAACAACCTGAGGGTTTTGAAGGGGCGGGGGGTGGGAGGTTGCGGGAGCCAGGTGGTGGGTATTGTGGAGGGCACGCATTGCATGGAGCACTGGGTGTGGTGTAAAACTATGAACTCTGTTATGCTGAAAAGAAATAAAAAAAAAATTCACTAGAGGGATTCAAAGTTAGATTTGAGTAGGCAAAAATAAATGTCACTGAACTTGAAGATAAACAACTGAAATTATCAAGTCTGAGGACTAGAAACAATAAAGACTGTAGTGAACAGAACTTAACAAAATTGTAGGACACCACCAATTGAATCAACATTTATACTGTGGGAGTTCCAAGAGGAGGAGAGACAAAGAAGCAAAGAGATTATTTGAATATATGGCCTAAAACTTCCCAAGTCTGATGAAATACATGAACCTAAACATCCAAGAATCCAATGAACTCTAAAAAGGATGAACTTAAAGATATCCACACCAGAACACATTATAATCAAACAGTCAAAAGCCAAAGCCAAAGAGAATCTTAGCATAGCAAGAAAGAAGTGATTCCTCATATACATGGGATCCATGTATATATGGAGCATGTATATATGGAGCAACTTTCTTATCAGAGACTTTGGTGGCCAGAGAGCAGTGGGCTGATATTTTCAAAATGCTAAAAGGAAAACAAAACAAAACAAAATCTGTCAACTAAAGTCCTATATGTGGCAAAACTGTCCTTCAAAAATGACGGGTAAATTAAGAAATTCCCAGATAAATAAGATGAGAGAGTTCACTATCATTAGACTTGTCCTTCAGGCACGTGCACCAGAATGTTTATAGCAGCAATGTCCACAACAGCCAGACTATAGAAAGAACCTAGATGTCCATCAACAGATGAATAGATAAAGAAGATGTGGTATATTTATACAATGGAATACTATACAGCCATCAACCCCCCCCAAATCTTGCCATTTGTAATGATGTGGATGGAACTAGAGGGTATTATGCTAAGCGAAGAAAGTCGACCAGAGAAAGACAATTATCATATGATCTCTCTGATATGAGGAATTTAAAAGGCAGGGCAGAGGGTCATGGGGGATAGGGAGGGAAAAAAATGAAACAAGAGGAGATTGGGAGGGAGACAAATTATAAGAGACTCAATCTCAGGAAACAAACTGAGGGTTGCTGGGGGGTGGGGGAGGGGTTAGGGTGGCTCGGTTATGGACATTGAGGAGGGTATGTGCTATGGTGAGTGTTATGAATTGTGTAAGACTGATGATTCACAAACCTGTAACCCTGAAGCAAATAATACATTACATGTTAATAAAAAAATACATGAAAAAAAAGACTTGCCCTTCAAATAATGCTAAACACAGCACTGTAGCACTGTTGAAGTGAAAGGACACTAGACAGTAACTCAAAGCCATAAGAAGAAATAAATACCTCAGTAAAGGTAAATATGTAGATTATTTATAAAACCTTGTATTATTGTAAAAATTGTTTGTAACTTCACTTTCTGTTTTCTATGATTTAGAAACATATGCACAAAAAGAAAATAGATGGGAATACATTTCACTACAAAAAATTAACTATATACAAAAGAAGACAGTAATACAGAAAATGAGGACAAGAAAGTTATAAGGCATATACAAAAGAAAGAGCAAAAGGACCGAATTGAGTCCCTCTTTATCGATCATTATTTCAAGTGTAAATGAACTAAACTCTCTAAACAAAAGACAGGGACTGGCAGAATGGATAAAAACAAAACAAAACAAAACATGATCCAACTATATGCTATCTACAAGAAACTCACTCTAAATTCAAAGATACAATGGGCTGAAAGTGAAAAGATGGAAAATAATATTCCATGCAAATGATAACCCAAACAGAAGAATAACTATACTATCAGACAAAACAGACTTTATCAAAAAAGGTTACACAAGGAGGGCACCTGGGTGGCTCAGTGGGTTAAGTCTCTGCCTTTGGCTCAGGTCATGATCCCAGCATCCTGGGATCAAGACCCACATTGGGCTCCCTGCTCAGAAGGGAGCCTTCTTCCCCTGTTCTCCCTGCCTCTCTCTCTGCCTGCTTATGATCTCTCTCTATCAAATAAATAAATAAATAAAAATCTTTAAAAAAAAAAAGGTTACACAAGAGACATAGAAAGATACTATATATTAATAAAAATTCAACACAGCAAGAAGATGTAATAGCTTTTTTAAAAAAAGATTTTATTTATTTGTCAGAGAAAAAGAGAGAGAACATACAAGCAGGGGGAGTGGTAGGCAGAGGGAGAAGCAGGCTCTCTGCTAAGCAAGGAGCCCATTGTGGGATTCAATCCCAGGACCCTAGGTTCAAGACCTGAGCCAAAGGCCAATGCTTAACTGGCTATGCCACCCAGGCATCCCAAGAAGATTTAATAGTTATAATCACTTACACAGCTAGTAACAGGCCATGTAAATATACAAAGCAAAAATTGACATAATAAAGGGAGAAATAGAATAGTTCAAGACTTCAATAACCCACTCTCAATAATAGATAGAAGAACCAGACAGAAATATTGCCATTTGCAACAACATGGATGGATAAAGAGTATTATGCTAAGCAAAAATCAGTCAGAGAAAGAAAAATACCATATGATTTCACTCATATATGGAATTTAAGAAATAAAACAAATAATCATGGGGGGGTGGAGACAAACCAAGAATCTAATTCTTAACTATAGAAAACAAACTAATGGTTACAAGATGCGAAGTGGGTAGGGAGATGGGTTAAATGGGTGATGGGGATTAAGGCGTGCACTTGTGCTAAGCATCGGGTGTTGTATGTTAAGTGTTAAATCATACACCTGAAACTAATGTTACACTCTATGGTAACTAACTGGAATTTAAAAACTTTAAAAAGAAGATAATTGAGTAAATTGAGTATTTGAATATCATAATAAACCAAGTAGATATAACATATACAGAACACCCTTCACAGCCACAACAACATACATATTCTTTTCAAGTGCACATGGGACATTCTCCACTAGATCATGTATGAGGCTATAAATTAAGTTTCAGTATTTTAAAAGATATCAAAGTATCTTCTTCAACAACAATATGGAGTTAGAAATCACGACATAAATAAAACTAGAAATGCTATAAATTTGTGGAATTTAAATAATATACTCTTAATGAATGAACCAAAAGAAAAATCACAAAGGAATTATAAAATACCTAACGATGAATGAAAATGACAATATAGCACATCAAAACATCTGGAACACAGTAATAGTAATGCTACAGGAGAAATTTAAATCTACAAATACACATTAAAAATGAGATCTTAAGTGAACAATCTAACTTTACAACATAAGGAACTAAAAAAAAGGAAGAACAAATTAAACTCAAAGCTAGAAGAAGGAAAGAAATAATAAAAATTAAAGTACAGATGAATGAAATAGAGAAGATAAAAACACTAGAGAAGATCAACAAATTTTAAAGTTGGTTTTTCAAAAGGATCAACAAAATTGACAAAACTTTAGCTATATTAACTAAAGAAAAAGAGACAACCCAAATTACTAAAACCAGAAATGAAAGTGGGGACATTACTACCTGTTCTATGGGGAAAAAAAACTCTCTTATAAGAGAGTGCTGGGGGACACGTGAGTGGCTCAGGGTTGGGCCGCTGCGTTCGGCTCAGGTCATGATCCTGGGGTCCTGGTATCGAGTCCCGCATCGGGCTCCTTGCTTGGTGGGGAGCCTGCATCTCTCTCTGCCTCTGCCTGCTTGTGTTCTCTCTCTCTCTCTCTGACAAATGAATAAATAAAACCTTAAAAGAGAGAGAGAGAGAGAGAGCGCTGGGAAAATTGTACACCAACACATTGGATAACTTAGATGAGATGGACAAATTCCTAGAAATACATAATCTACCAAGACTGAATCATAAAGAAATAGAAAACTGATAGACCTATAACTAGTAAGAAAATTGAATCAACAGTCAAAAATTTCCCAACAAAGAAAAACCCTGAACTTGGTGGCTTCACTGATAAGTTATACCCAATATTTAAAGAACAATTAACAGTAGGCCTTCTCAAACTTTTCAAAAATTTTAAGAAGTAAGAATATTTCCAAACTCATTTTATGAGGCTGGCATTACCCAAATATAGAAAAAGACACTAGAGGAAAAGAAAACTACAGGACAATATCCTTGATTAACATACATGTGGAAATGCTAGCACACCAAACTCAGAAATTCTAGCACACCAAATTCAATAGCACATTAACAGGATCATAGACCATCATCAATTAGGATTTATCCCTAGGATATAAGGATGGCTCAACATGAAAATCAATCAATGTATTATGCCACATAAACAAAATAGAGGACCAAAACCTCATCATTATCTCACAGATGTAGAAAAAACATTCGGCATAATTAAACACCCTTTCATGATAAAAAGCACTCAACAAATGAGAATTAGAAGGAAATTACTTTGGGGCACCTGGGGGCTCAGTCAGTTATGCATCTGACTCTTGGTTTCAGCTCAGGTCATGATCTCAGAGTCCTGGGATCAATCCCTGCATGCGGTTCCCTGCTCAGCAGGGAGTCTGCTTCTATCCCTCTCTCTGTCATTCTCCCTACCCATGCTCTCTCAGTCTCTAAAATAAATAAATAAATAAATAAATAAATAAGTCTCTAAAAAGTAATTTTTTAAAGAAAACTACCACAACATAATAAAAGCCATATATAAAAAGTTTAGAATGAACATCATATCTAACCATGAAAAACTGAAACTTTTTTCTTGAAGATCAGAACATGGCATGGATGCTCACTTTTGCCACTTCTATGCAACATTTGGAATTTTTTAAAAAGATTTGTTTATTTGAAAGAGAGAGAGAGAAAAATTATACAAGTGAGGGGAGAAGCAGAGAGATAGGAAGAGAGAGAATCTCTAGCAGACTCCTTGCTGAGCACAGAGCCTGTCACAGTGCTTGATCCTACGACCCCAAGACCATGACCTGAGTTAAAATCAAGAGTTGGACACTCAACTGACTGAGCCACCCAGGCACCCCTCAACATTTGGAAGTCTTAACCAGAGAAAGTAGAGAAGAAAACACACACACACACACACACACACACCACACACGTGTGTGTGTGTGTGTGTGTGTGTGTGTGTCATATCCAAATTGAAGAGGGAGAAGTAAAATTATCTCTTTGTGCAGCTAATACGGTCTTCTACAGAGAGGACTTTCCAAGATGGTGGAGGAGTAGGAGACTTTGGTTTTGTCTGGTACCAGGAATTCAGCTAGATAGTTATCAAATCATTCTGAACACCTGAACTCAACCAGAGATCTAAGAAAAGAATTGCTATAATTCTACAAATAGAAAAACAACCACATTTTGCAAGGTAGGAGATATGGAGAAGTGATTTTGAGAGGATATATTGGAAGATAAACCACTGAGGGATGGAGCCTCCATAAGCTGGCTACTGGAAAGTGATAGAGCACCAGAGTACAAATTCAGAACTTTTATAAGTTCACTCCTGTGAGGGATGTCCCTGCCTTAAAGGTGCTCAGGTAGCAATGCAGGTGGAATCCTAGGTGGGACAGTGTGATCTCGGGATCCCCAGAGTCACAGAAAAAAAGAGCAATGCTTGAGTGGGGCAAAGTTCCCAGGCTTCAGAGTGGGGAAGTTGGCTGTAACTAGGGAGTCCAGGAGTGGGCTTTCAGCTCAGTGTTGCCATAAATCACAAACCATGACACAGTTGGGCAATTGTTCTCTGAGCAAGGGCCCAGCAACAGGCAGAATTGTGGCGAGACACCCCCACCTTCCCCTGAGAGGAGCTTTGTGGGTGTGCTCTGCAGAAGTCTGCAGATTTTAGAGTCTCAAGGCCAGGTTGCATGCCTGGTATAGAAATGCTCCATCAGGGACGCCTGGGTGGCTCAGTTGGTTAAGAGGCTGCCTTCGGCTCAGGTCATGGTCCCAGTGTCCTGGGATCGAGTCCCACATCGGGCTCCTTGCTCAGCAGGGAGCCTGCTTCTCCCTCTGCCTCTGCCTGCCACTCTGTCTGCCTGTGCTTGCTCCATCATAGGCTGGGTAAGCACAGAGTGCAGTCTGACACCAGGGAGACAGGAATGACTGACTGTTTTTCCCTGAGGGTGCACTAAGTGGGGCCCCAAGCTCTCAGCTCCAGGACTGGAGATTGGGAGACCACAGTTTTTATTCTCATCCTCCAACGTTATATGGAAAGCCTTCAGGGAATAAAACCACATAGAGCAATCCAGAGCCACTTACTTAGCTTGGCTCCCTAACAAGGACAGTGCAATTCTGCCCAGGGCAAAGACACCTGAGAATTAGCATCAACAGGCCCCTGCCCCAGAAGATCAGCAAGAACATCCAGCTAAGACCAAGTATCCTGATCACATAGAACTGCAAAACTCCAATGCTAGAGGAAAACAGTATATGTTTTTTTCCTCATGATTTTTTAGTCTTTCAATTTTAATTTTTTTCCTCTTTCCAGCCAATTTCTTATTTTATCACCTCTTTTTTAAAGTCTTTTTAATTTTCACAGTTACATTTTATCCTTTCACTGTATTTAATTTTATTTTTGTATATAAGTTGTTCTTTCTGCACACTTTGGGATATAATTTCTTCTAAAAACTGACCAAAATACACCCAGGATATAGTGTATTGCTCTGCTCTGTTCACCAGACTTTTTTGTCTTTTAATTTTCATTTGTACAATTACATTCTATTCTTTCATTGCATTTAATTTTATTTTGGTACATTTGTTAAGTTTCTCTTTCCCTACAATTTTGGGACCTTGTTTTCTAACAGACAGACCAAAATACACAGGGATCCAGTGTATTGCTCAGTTCTTTTCACCTGTTTGACTATATTCTCTCTCTCTCTCTCTCTCTTTTTAAATATTTATTATTATTTTTGGTTTGGGATCTCTTCTGATTTTAGTGTCTATTTCTCTGGGGTCACTGTTGCCATTATAGTATTTTGTTCTCTTGTTTATCTTTTATTTCCTAGACAGAATGACAAGACCAGAAAAACTCACCTCAAAAAGGAGGACAAGGGGAAGAACTGACCACCAGGAACCTAACCAGTAAGGATATAATAATAAATAAGATGTCAGAACTAGAGTTCAGAACATAAATTGTAAAGGTACTAGCTGAGATTGAAAAAAAGGATTGAAGATATCAGAGAATCCCTTTCTGGAGAACAAAAGAACTAAAATCAAATCAAGTTCAAATCAAAAAGCTATTAACGAGATGCAATAAAAAAATGAAGGCACTAACTACTAGGATAAATGAAGCAGAAGAGAGAATTAGTGACCTAGAAGACAAAATGATGGAGAATAAAGAAACTGATAAAAGAGAGATAAGGAACTACTGGACCATGAGTGGAGAATTCAAGAAATAAATGATACACTGAAGCTAAACAATATTAGAATAATTAGGATAACAGAAGAAGGGGAGGCGGAAGTTATAATGGAGCAAATTATAGCTGAGAATAAAACAATAATACAATAATAGTAAGGGACCTTAACACCCCACTCACTGCAATGGACATATCATCTAAGCAGAAGATCAACAAAGAAGCAAGGGCTTTGAATGAGACAGTGGACCAGATGGAGTTAACAGATATATTTAGAATATTTTATCCTAAAGAAACAGAATACACATTCTTCTCAAGTGCACATGGGACATTCTCCAGAATAGATCACATTCTGGGTCACAAATCAGGTCTTAACTAGTAGCAAAATATTGGGGTTATTCCCTGCATATTTTTGGACCACAATGCTTTGAAACTAGAACTCAACAACAAGAGGACAGTTGGAAAGAATTCAAATACATGGAGGCTAAAGAGCATCCTATTAAAGAATGAATGGATCAACCAGAAAATTAAAGAAGAATTTAAAAATTCATGGAAACAAATGAAAATGAAAACAAAATCTTTGGGACACAGCAAAGGTGGTCCTGAGAGGAATGTATATAGCAATATAAGCCTTTCTCAAGAAACAAGAAAGGTCTCAAATACACAACCCAACCCTTCACCTAAAGGAGCTGAAGAAAGAACAGCAAAGAAAGCCTAAACCCAGCAGGAGAAGAGAAATAATAAAGATCAGAACAGAAGTCAATGAAATAGAAACCAAAAGAACAGTACAACGTATCAATGAATCTAAGAGCTGGTTCTTTGAAAGAATTAATAAAATTGATAAACCCCTGTCCAGATTTCTCAAAAAGAAAAGAGAAAGGAGCTAAATAAATAAAATCATGAATGAAAGAGATCAACACCAAAGGAATACAAATATGAGCAACTATATGCCAGCAAATTTGACAATCTGGAAGAAATGGATTCATTCCTGGAGATGCATAAGCTACCAAAATGGAACAAGGAAGAAACAGAAAACCTGAACAGACCCATAACCAGTAAGGAAATTGTAACAGTCATCAAAAATCTCCCAACAAACAAGAACCCAGGGCCAGACGGCTTACAAGGGGAATTCTACCAAACATTTAAAGAAGAATTAATTCCTATTCTCCCGAGACTGTTCAAAAAAATAGAAATGGAAGGAAAACTTCCAAGCTCATGCTATGAGGCACCTTGATCCCCAAACCAAAGACTCCATCAAAAGGAGAAGTACAGACCAATATCCCTGATGAATATGGATGCCAAAATTCTCACCAACATACAAGCCAATAGGATCCAACAGTACATTAAGAGGATTATTTGCCATGTCCAAATGAGATTTATTCCTGGGCTGCAAAGGTGGTTCAACATCTGCAAATCAATCAGTGTGATACATCACATTAATAAAAGAAAGGACAAGAACCATATGATCTTCTCAATAGATGAAGAAAAAGCATTTAACAAAATACAGCATCCTTTCTTGATTAAAACTCTTCACAGTGTAGGGACATAGGGAACATACCTCAATATCAAAAAAGCCATCTATGAAAAGCCCACAGTGAATATCATTCTCAGCTTTTCCCCTAAGGTCAGGACCATGCCAGGGATGTCCACGCTCACCACTGCTGTTCAACAGAGTACTGGAATTCCTAGTCTCAGAAATCAGATAACAAAAAGAAATAAAATGCATCTAAATAGGCAAAGGAGAAGTCAAAGTCTTACTCTTCACAGATGACATGATACTCTATGTGGAAAACCCCAAAGGCACCACCGAAAATTGCTAGAAATCATAGAGGAATTCAGCAGAGTGGCAGGATATAAAATCGATGCACAAAAATTAGTTCCATTTCTATACACTAACAATGAGACATTAGAAAGAGAAATTACAGAATCTATTCTATTTACACATGTACCAAAAACCATAAGATACCTAGGAATAAACATAACCAAAGATGCAAAGGATCTGAACACAGAAAACTATAGAACACTCATAAATGGAGTAAGACAAAAAGAAATGGAAAAACCTTTGTGCTCATGAATTTGAAGAACAAATGTTCTTAAAAATATCTATGATACCTAGAACAATCTATACATTCATTGCAATCCCTATCAAAATACCATCAACTTTTTTTTCAGAGCTGGAACAAATACTCTTAAAAATTGTATGGAACCTGAAAAGACCCCTAGTAGCCAAAGGAATATTGAAAAAGAAAACCAAAGCTGTAGGCATCACAATTCCAGACTTCAAGCTACATTACAAAGTGGTAATCATTAAGACAATATGGTACTGGAACAAAAACAGACATATAGATCAATGGAATAAAATAGAGAAATCCAAAATGGAACCTCAACTCTACAGTCAACTAATCTCTGACAAAGCAGGAAAGAATATCCAATGGAAAAAAGACAGTCTCTTCAACAAATGGTGTTTGGAAAATTGGACAGCTACATGCAGAAGAATGAAACTGGACCACGTTCTTATATCATACACAAAAATACTCAAAATGGATGAAAGACCTAAATGTGAGACAAGAATCCATCAAAATCCTAGAGGAGAACACAGGCAGCAAACTCTTTGACCTGGCTGCAGCAACTTCTTCCTAGACACATCTCCAAAGGCAAGGGAAACAAAGGCAAAAGTGAAACTATTGGAACTTCATCAAGATAAAAAGCTGTTGCATAGGAAAGGGAACAGTTAACATGAAAGGCACAGACAAGAAAAGAAAAAGATTTCCTGAAAATTAAAAACTTCTGTACCTCAAAGGATATTGTCGACAGAATAAAGACGCAAGCCATAGAATAGAAGAAAGTATTTACAAAACACGTGGTATGTGATTCATATCCAGAATATATAAAGAACTCCTAAAACATTAAATAAATTAAATAAATAGATAAGCACATAAATAAATAAATAAAATGGACAAAGGACATGAATGGACATTTCTCTGAAGAAACCATATGAATAACCAATATATCCAACAAAAAATGTTCCACATCACTATGGAGTATTATGCCTCCATCAGAAAGGATGAATACCCAACTTTTGTAGCAACATGGACGGGACTGGAAGAGATTATGCTGAGTGAAATAAGTCAAGCAGAGAGAGTCAATTATCATATGCTTTCACTTATATGTGGAGCATAACAAATAACACAGAGGACATGGGGAGATGGAGAGGAGAAGGGAGTTGAGGGAAATTGGGGAGAGATGAACCATGAGAGACTATGGACTCTGAAAAACAACCTGAGGGTTTTGAAGGGGCGGGGGGTGGGAGGTTGGGGGAGCCAGGTGGTGGGTATTATGGAGGGCACGCATTGCATGGAGCATGGGTGTAGTGTAAAACTATGAATTCTGTTATGCTGAAAAGAAATGAAATTTTTTTAAAAATTTAAAAAAATGTTCAACATCACTAATCATTATGGAAATGCAAATTAAAACCATAGCGAGATACCACCTCATACCCATTAGGATGGCTGTTATCACAAAAACAAAATAACGTGTTGGTAAGGGTGTGGAGAAATTGGAAGTCTTGTGCAATGCTGGTAGGAATATAAATTGGTAGCAGCCATTATGGAAAACAGTATGATGGTTCCTCAAAAAATTTAAAACAGATTTATCCTACGATCCAGCAATTTACTTGTGTGTATACCCAAAATAAATGAAGGCAGATTCTTGAAGAAGTATCTGTACACCTCTGTAGACAGCAGCATTATTTTTACTCACAGTAGCTAAAATGTGGAAGCAAAGTGTCCATCAACATGTGAATGGATAAACACAATGCGATACACACACACACACACACACACACACACATGAATATTATTCAGATAAAAAGGAAGGAAAGGAAACTTTTTTTTGAAGGAAAGGAAATTCTGATAAATGCTACAATATGGATGAACCTTGAGGACATTATGCTACATGAAATAAGCCAGTCACAAAAAGACAAATACTATATGATTCCACTTATCTGAAGTACCTAGACTAGTCAAAATCAGAGACAGAAAGAACGGTGGTTACCAGGAGCTGCGCATGGGGGAAATAAGATGTTCTTGTTTAAAATAAGTTTAAGGCACTTCATTCCAAAACCTATGGGATACAGCAAAAGCGGTCCTAAGGGGGAAATACATAGCCATCCAAGCCTCCCTCAAAAAAATTGAAAAATCCAGAATACAACAGCTGTCTCTACACCTTAAAGAACTGGAGAATCAAAACAAATCAAACCAACTCCACACATAAGAAAGGAAATAATCAAGATTAGAGCAGAGATGAATGAGGTAGTAACTAGAGATACAGTAGAATGTATCAATGAAAGAAGAAGCTGGTTTTTTGAAAGCAACAATAAGATCGATAAACCATTGGCCACACTAATCCAAAAGAAAAGAGAGAAAGCGCAAATTAAAAATTATGAATGAAAAGGGAGAGATCACAATTAACACCAAGGAAGAAGAAACAATCATCAGAAGCTATTATCAACAGTTATATGCCAATAAGTTAAGCAACTTAGAGGAAAAGGATGCATTCTTAGAAAAATATAAACTCCCAAAAATGAACCATGAAGAAAGTGACAAGCTGAACAGACTGATATCTAGTAACGAGATTGAAGCAGTGATCAAAATCCTCCCAAAAAACAAGAGCCCAGGACCTGATGGATTCCCTGGGGAATTCTACCAAACTTTCAAAGAAGAAATAATACCTATTCTTCTGAAGCTGTTTCAAAAAATTGAAGCAGAAGGAAAATTTCCAGACTCTTTTTATGAAGCCAGCATTACCCTGATCCCCAAACCAGGCAAAGACCACACCAAAAAGGAGAATTTCAGACCAATATCACTGATGAATACGGGTGCTAAGATTCTCAACAAGATCCTAGCAAACAGGATCCAACAGCACATTAAAAAGATCATCCACCATGACCAGGTGGGATTCATCCCTGGCTTACAAGGGTGGTTCATCATTTGCAAGTCAATCAATGTGATAGAACAAATCAATAAGAGAAGAGAGAAGAACCACATGGTCCTCTCAATTGATGCAGAAAAAAGCATTTGACAAAAGCCAGCATCCGTTCCTGATTAAAACGCTTCAAAGGATAGGGATAGAGGGAACATTCCTGAACTTCATAAAATCTATCTATGAAAGACCCACAGCAAACTTCATCCTCAATGGGAAGAAGCTCACAGCCTTCCCGTTGAGATCAGGAACATGACAAGGATGCCCACTCTCACCACTCTTGTTCAACATAGTATTAGAAGTCTTAGCAACAGCAATCAGACAACAAAGAGAAATAAAAGGTATCCAAATTGGCAAGGAAGAAGTCAAACTCTCTCTCTTCGCAGATGACATGATACTCTATATGGAAAACCCAAAAGACTCCACCCCCAAACTACTAGAACTCATACAGCAATTCAGTAACGTGGCAGGATACAAAGTCAATGTACAGAAATCAGTGGCTTT
>PISX010035361.1:0-12994 GCA_004024625.1 Mellivora capensis
TCCTCCTGGCTCAGTTGTGGTAGTTTATATGTCTCTAGGAATGCATCCATTTCTTCCAGATTGTCAAATTTGTTGGCGTAGAGTTGCTCATAGTATGTTCTTATAATTGTTTGTATTTCTTTGGTGTTGGTTGTGATTTCTTCTCTTTCATTCATGATTTTGTTTATTTGGGTCCTTTCTCTTTTCTTTTTGATAACTCCGGCCAGGGATTTATCAATCTTATTAATTCTTTCAAAGAACCATCTCCTAGTTTCGTTGATTTGTTCTATTGTTTTTTTTTGGTTTCTATTTCATTGATTTCTGCTCTGATCTTTATGATTTCTCTTCTCCTGCTGGGTTTAGGCTTTCTTTCTTGTTCTTTCTCCAACTTTCAAGGCTAATTCTAAATGTGTATTTGACATGATATAATTATGGGTTACAGCTGTGATCTCATTTCCTTTGATTTACTTTGAGATTCTATACCAATGCATGTTTCTAATAATACAAGGGAAATAGGAAAGTCAAATTATTTTTAAAAAGGATCAAGGAAATAATCTATTTTTAAATGAAATAAGTTCTTAGTGCTATTGAACAAAGTCCACCTGACTTGAAGTCTACTGGACTTGAAGTTATCCAAGATTGTTTGAATAGGAACAGGAATCAAAAGATTTTAGTTCTGCTAGTTGTGCCACTAGCCATTTGTGTGACATTAGAAAACCAATGTTTGGCGCACCTAGTGCCTCAGTGGCTTAAGCATCGCCCTTGGGCTCAGGTCAAGGGTCCTGGGATGGAGCCCCACATTGGGCTCCCCTGCTTCTCCTTCTGCCTTCTGCTCCCCCAGCTTGTGTGTGCTCTGTCTTTGAAATATAAGTATAATAATTTAAAAAAACCCAATGCTTATTGATATATCAGTTTACAGAATGATGCACATGAGGTCAGATAAGGTCTTATTTGACGTTATTTTCTTTTTCAAGGTGAAATCCTTTCTTCAAGTGAAATCGAGTCAGTAGTTCAACATTTAGAATATGTAATATTTCAGCTGCCCTGTTTGGATTAGGGATGGGACTTCAGAGCTTTAGTTCCCCCAGTACCACACTTCAGGTGACAGCCTTGTGTTGATGACAGTCTCAGAACTCCATGAGACCAGAGCCACTAATAGATAATCACTTAGGTTCTGAGGATTTGAAATAGGACTTATTTTTTAATTCTGTTTTTGCTTTAGATTTTCTCAGCTGCTAATCAATAAATAGAAATCAAATCTCCACTAGATGGCAGTAGATCAAATCTTTGTTCTAAAGTTTCAATCTACAGTCTTGGGTTCAATACGTAAGCACATTTAGATTACTTACAAAACTTCCGGAAGAATTCTGTTTTCTCATATTCCACACTGTAAAATACGTTATCATCCTCTTAATTTATTCCCACTTTATGTCCTGTTTTTAATCCACTGTGGAATTACTGGTTAGTCCAAACAGTATGATGCCTGGTAAAATATTACTTGCTCTGGTTGTGGCAGTTGTTTAAAAAATTGGATAATATCGGAATGAATACATTTACCTAAGCATCTAAATTTATGAGGAATACCCGCTTGATTTTCTAGTTTTATTAGAAGCCTAATCTTTAACCCAAAGGTGATGGTGACCTAGTTCCTTGTCTTTCTTTCCGTATCACCTACCCACTTCTAGAGCACTGACATTCTAATGGTCATGGCAGTCTGCACTGCGCTGCATATTAATGTTGTAAAGAGGAGATGCTTTCAGGTAATATTAGGTGCTGGAAGTTCATGATAAGGATAAGTAGGGAATCGAGGTAAATCAGGAGACTGCTTCAGTACTTCCAAGTTTGAGTGTATAGCAGCCTCATAGAGGGACAGAACAGCTCCTTTCTTCAGGATTCAGTGGGGTACCAGGGCCAACAGCTTTGGTAAATTCCTACCAACACTGAGCCCTTGAAAGTTACATCCCACTAGTCTTTTTTTGGTTATCATGACTGATTTATACTTTCAAGAGAGAAGAACTGGTTGAGTCTACTTGTTGTAGTGTTACATAGATCGTCCTTTATGGGCAGTCTCTGACTACATTTCCATAAAGCTGGTGGGATCCCATTGGAGGCATATGCCTAAAAATGTCAAGGAAAGAGATCAAAGTTTTTTGCCTGTTTCCAGGTGAAATTAATAATAGCTCCCCATTTTACTCTCAGAATTCTCCCAATTAGGATGATAAATTACATTATTACCTGAATACAAGGTCATCTTTGCCTTTAGCACTAATTCCTGCTCTTCAGGCCAAGGTCATGTGGCACAAGATTTAGCTAATTGGAAAACTGTTGCCTGAAGTCACTTTCTCAGGAAGAAGTTGTGGGGCACAGGCATTTAGAGTTGTATGGACTACCAATTATGTAGTCCTTACAGTAAAAATAAAAAGAATTTAAAGAAAAAAGTTAACTTTAAATTCAAGTTCCTACCTTATTAGTTCAATTTTATCCACTAGATAGAGTCTTTCTTTAATGCATGTGGAAAAGAGAATATAATTTTCATTAAGAAGGATATTATAAAGCTAGAAAAGAATTTAAATGGCTTTCCTGCATTACATTATAAATATTGGAGAAAATTCCAAAATTAGAGCTCCAAAGATGGTTCGCTCACAATTTCTTATGCATAAATGGTAGATTGAGTCTTTTAATTATATACAATAATAATTCACATCACTACTTAAATGTATGGGAAATAGTTATCTTTCCATCCAAGTCATTACCCCATTCTCTCAAATAATCATACCTTTAGATTTTTAAATACTCTTTTCTCTACATTAGTCCTCTATTATTTTAATTGAATACTGTTAATATAGCAAATCATAGATTGTAAAGTGCCCCCCCCAACAGGTTGACAATGAACAAATATTAAGTGACTGTTTGGATTGGTTCCCCCAAAGAGATTGAGTGGTACTGTTTTTCAAAATGTAAAGGATTTTTTTGTTTGTTTGTTTGTTTTTTTAGAGTGAATGGTGATGAGCTTTTGGTGCCCACCTTGAAGTAGAATACCTGAAAGAAGGATTTAATTATAATCTGAAGCATTTTGTTCAGAATAATTTCATGAATCCTGCTATCAGGGTGGGCTCCTAAAGACATTTGGGTGAAGCCTTTCCTCTACAAATCATTTATTTCACTTATGGTATTTTGGACATCATCATGCTGACTTGGGGGGCAGTGAACGTAATGGCCTCACTACTTTGAATAGAAAAAGCATAGGAATAGCCATTTACTTGGTTGAAAGCTTCCTATGGCTCTGTGGAGGTCACACTTCTGTTTACCAAATCCCATTTCACTTTTCTCCTTTTGAGTGCAAAGAAAGAGCAGATTGCATAGCTCTAGGAATTAGGTGGCATCGTGTAATAGTTCTGGCAAAAGAATGTGATCAGAAGTCATTGAGTCACTTCTGAGAGCCTTCAGGAGCCCGTGTACTCATTCTCCTTGTGCTTCTAGCCATTGTAGTGGTGGAGCTGTGTAACGAAGTGGCAGAGCCCCTAAGGCGGAAATAACTGGGATTCCCAGGACTCTACTTATAAAGGACTTATACTGAAGCGAAATAGAGAGAAAGAAAATATTCTGAACTACTAAGTGAAGAGGAAATTCTTTTCTGCCATAAGTAATTGATACTTCGGGGTTCATTTGCTCCCATAGTGTAATCTGGCCTTTCTTGACTAATATAAGAAATACATGAAATTTAGTTTTATAATTTAACTTTCTGACTTAGTTTAGTCCTTGACATACCTCAGATGCTTTCCAGCAAGTGCTGACTGAGACAGATTATTGCTTAAAAGTAGAAAAGAGTGGAAATTAGTCTACTATACAGATAATTTTTTAAAAGATTTTTATTTATTTATTAGACACAGAGAGAGAGATCATAAGTAGGCAGAGAGGCAGACAGAGGGGGGGGGAAGCAGGCCCCCTGCTGAGCAGAGAGCTGGATGCAGGGCTGGATCCCAGGAGCCTGACCTGAGCCGAAGGCAGAGGCTTAACCCACTGAGCCACCCAGGCGCCCCTACTATACAAATAATTTTTAATTTGACTAAAATGTAGAAAATTGTCCAGAACATATAGAATTATTTTAGCCACCAAATATAATCTGTAGGAATTCTTTTTTTTTTAAGCTTTTATTTTATTTATTTGACAGAGATCACAAGTATGCAGAGAAGCAGGCAGAGAGAGAGGAGGAAGCAGGCTCCCCTCTGAGCAGAGAGCCGGATATGTGGGGCCCGATCCCAGGACCCTGGGATCATGACCTGAGCCGAAGCCAGAGGCTTTAACCCACTGAGCCACCCAGGTGTCCCAATCTGTAGGAATTCCTATGGGAAGGAAAAATCTGTAATATTTTATAGTTTGTGGTGTAAAAGGTCAGAATAGAATTTTATAGTTCTCAGTTTTTATTCTTAAAGTAACAATGTTGTGTAACTAGAAAACCAATTAAGTTTCTATGATGCATGAGCTCTTGCAGCCTAAGAACATAAAAGCGTACACCTTGTAGAGGTGGCTGTTTTATCCTGGCTTGTCTGGTCATATATAGTAACATTCCCTTTCATTCAAAGATTGGGTGGAGTTGGACAATACATTGTATCATATGACCATGGGACCAGACTGATTGGTGAGAGTTTGGAAGACATGTCTTGTGGATAGCTAGATTTCTTTTCTCAGTTCTGGGGAATGTATCACCGCATGAAAATAACATTATATGGAGATGTTAGATGCCCGGGCCAGCCCACAAAAAATTTTAAAATCCATAACTGAGCTACACAATAGTGATTAATAGATGCAAAATTAAAGTTTATAGGTTTTTGTGGTTTGGCACGGGCTCCTAATCATCATGTATATAAAATATTACATCAAATGAAAAATGTGGTCTCGTTTCTAATTATTAAGGAATTTTAGAAATAGTTCCTTTTTCATTTGGGCATAAACAGTGGTTTTTTAAAAATGTAGCTTTTATTATTAGTAAAATTAATTTTTTATTTTTTATTTGAAAATTTGAAGATACCCAAAGTCAGTAATAACATTAATCCACCGTGTATCTATTACCTTAATCCAAGCAACCATCTGCCTCTGGCCAGTTAAATCCTATCCACACTCCCATCTAATTCTTTCCTCCCATATTATTTTGAAGTAAACTCAGACATCCTATCATTTCATCCTTACACATTCCAGCATTAATCTCCAAAGGAAAAGTACTCTTTGATAAATGGACTATTATGTGCTTTCCATATAATAATATATGTGTAACAAAAACTTGTCAAAATAGGTTTGGGTTGAAGTTTAACATGCTGGCATTTAGCCACATTAAATGGATACTATCTCTTGGAATAACAGTCCTCCCATTTCACCTTTATCAGAACAAATTACCTTTAAACATTCCAAGAGTAAACTCTAAATTTCCCTTTAGACCATTTAGAAGTAGAGGTATACACTCCAATCCAGAGATCAAGGAGCCGTGAAGATATGTTGGGCAGCTGTCTCCCTTTGAAGTTCTTTGCTCTGACACTTCCGATAACAATGTAACCAGTTTCCAGAGAACCTAGCAGCCTGCTCTTCAAAGAAGGACGAGAGTATCTTAGGTTGACAGGTTAACTTCAAGAAAGGTAATCCTAAAATAGAACTTAGGGAGTCAATGTTAGGACTAAAAAAAATGCTTTTTATTGGCTTGTTTGTGAGACCAGGGAGAAGAAGCATGTTAAATGAATCTTCTTTTCTTTGTGCAAAAGTCATTCCTGTAAGATCTTTTAATATACCTTACAAGATTTGTAGGAAAGGAGTAGGATTCCCTTTCAGTTTCATACTTCGGAATGTAATTAAATCACATGTCTGATTTGATTAGGAAGAGAAAGCCAAATGGTGTTTTTAAGAAATCGTCGATTTTATGTAATTGAAAGAAAAATAAAGAGAAAATTAACTTATTTGATACAGATTGTATTTTTAGTAAAATTAGAGAACTTAGGTTGCAACAGATTGTTTATATATTGTACCAATTTCCTTGAATTCATATATATGTTTTGTTCATATTAAATGATAGAAAGTAATTAAGAAGATCAATTTAGTGCTGCTTATTGGTGGCGGGCATCAGAAATAGCGTTTATCTTAATTGGATTTTTTTTGTTACTACTTATATCAGTGGCATGTAGGTGGTATTTAACTTAATTTAAGCATTTGATTTATATTCCAGTGTAGATCTAAACAGCATATTAAAAGGAATAGTCATGTTTCTGTCATTTAATAGAGTGGTGTGCGTGTATATATATATATAATAATACATATATATACATATATAATACATATATACGTATATATATATACATATATAATGTATCATATATACATATATCATATATATATCTTATATCATGTAAAGATATAATTTCCCAATTATGTAATGGTATTTATAGCATTTAACCTGTAAAGGTACTATAAAGGTTAAATGGGATCATTTATGTAAACAGATGTTTTAAAAAATCAACCTTATTTTTGTGTTTATATATAAAATACTAAAATTTTAGGTGTTGTTTTGACAAATCCATACAATCATAAAACCATCACCATAGTCATGATAGAGAATATTTCCTTCACCATTCAAATTTCCATTGTGTTCCTCTGTAGTCAGCAGCTTCCACTCACCTTCACTTCTATTAACCATTGATTTACATTCCATATTATAGTTTTGCATTTTATGGAATTTCGTATAAATTGAATCATACAGTATATAGTAATTTATATCTGGCTTTTAAAACTCAACACGTTGCTTTTGAGACAATCCACATCACAGAGGGTATCAACAGGTCACTCCTAATTATTTTCAGGCTGTATTCTTTTTTTTTTTTTTTAATTTATTTATTTGTCAGAGAGAGAGGGAGAGAGAGCAAGCACAGGCAGACAGACTGGCAGGCAGAGGCAGAAGCAGGCTCCCTGCCAAGCAAGGAACCAGATGTGGGACTTGATCCCAGGACGCTGGGATCATGACCTGAGCCAAAGGTAGCCGCTTAACCAACTGAGCCACCCAGGCATCCCCAGCCTGTATTCTATATTAAATGAATATGCTATCATTTGAAGGACATTTGGATTATTTCCAGCTTGGGGCAATTAAAAAATAAAACTTCTGTGAATATTCAAGTACAAGTCTCTGTGTGGATATAGTTTTCATTTGTCATAGGTAAATTTAATGTATCGAAATGGCATTGCTGGGTTGTATGGTATGTAAGTTAATACATCATTAACTTTTTAAGTAACCCACTTCCCTTCATATGTTTTAGAGTTCTGCTATCAGTGTATTCATATTAGGCTTTTTTATATATGCTGATAAATTGATCCCTTTATCATTATGAATGCCATTCTTTAAATAACATTCCTTATTGTAAACTCCATTCTGTATGATATGGATACAGACACCTTAGCTTCTTTTAAAGTTTTGTTTGGTTGGCATGTTTATTTTAATCATTTTACTTTTAAACTATGTATGTCTTATATTTAAAATTTTTTAAGGTTTATTTATTATTTCAGAGAGAGAAAGAGAGAGAGTATGTGTGTGTGTGTGTGCATAGGGGGAGGGGCAGTGGAAGGGGGAGAGAGAGAATCCCAAGCAGGCTCCACACCCAGTGTAGAGCCCGATAAGGGGCTTGATCTCATGATCCTGAGATAATGAGCTGAGCTGAAATCAAGAGTCAGATTAATGGACTGAACTATCCACTTACCCCTGTTTTTTCATTGCTTTTAATTGAAGTGTTCAAAAAATTTACAATTAATATAATTTTGGTATAGTTGGATTTACATCTATGATCTTGTTATTTTTTCTACTTGTTCCATCTGTTTTTTTTTTTTTTTTCACTTTACCCACCCTTTTGCTCTCCTTTTTTTGGGCTGAGTAATTTAAAAAATTGTTATTTTTACTATTGGCTTTATCTCTGTTTTAATTTTTGTTGGTTGCCCTAGAGTCTATAATATACATCTTTACCTCACAATAATACACTTTCAATTAATATCATATCAGTTCATGTGCATAGTAAGAACCTTTTAATAGTATAATTTTATTCCCTAACAGTGTACATTTGTTCCCCAGTAGTCTCTTCCTTTGTACTATTTATGTGGAACATTTATTTCCCCTTATGTTATGGACAATACAATATATATTTAAAGCATTAAATTACTTTTTGTGGTAAAAATGTTTATATTTACCCACTTCATTGCCATTTCTATTGTTGTTCATTCCTTCGTGCAGACAGAGATTTTTTTTTTATTCCTGATATGATTGTCTTTCTGCCTAGAGGACATCCTTTGACATTTCTTGTAGTACAGTTCTGCTAGTGATTAATTCCCTTGGTGGTAGTTTCTCTAAAAGTGTCTTAAGTCTACCTCCATTTTGAACACAGTTTCTCTGGGTAAAAAATTAGAGATAGCAGTTCTTTTCCCATTCAGAACTTTAAATATTTCTCTCTATTGTGTTTGGTTTAAATAATTTTTTAGCAGAAGTCTGCTGTAATTCTTATCTTTATTCCTGTGTATGTTATATGTCTTTTATTCTATGGCTGCTTTTAATATTTTCACTTTATTGGTGATTTTCAGCAGTGCGATTTTGTTATACTAATTGTGTTTTTCTTTAATTTTATTCTGTTTGGGATTTGTTGAGGTTTCAGAATCTGTGATTTGATGAATTTTATCAAATTCAGAAAGATTTGGCCTTTATTTCTTCAAACTATATTTTCTGTTCTTTCTGCCTCTTCTCCTTGTGGGACTACAGTTACATATAAGACAGACTACACGGGGTGCCTGGGTGACTCAGTCGTTAGGCACCTGCCTTCAGCTCGGGTCATGATCCAAGCCCCACATTGTCAGGCTCTCTGCTCAGCAGGGAGCCGCTTCTCCCTCTCCCACTCCCCCAGCTTGTGTTCCCTCTCTCATTGTCTCTCCTTCTGTCAAATAAATAAATAAAATCTTTAAAAAAAATAATGTTGACTACATGACATTTTCTCATAGGTCACTTCTCTGTTCATTGACTTTTTAAAAAATATTTTTATTTTGAGGGAGAATTTATTATATTGAGAAAGAGAACGTGCACACATGTGCACATGTGTGAGCAAGGGGAGAGGCACTGGGATGGAGATGGAGAGAGAGAATCTCCAATTGATTCCCCACTGACCTTGGATCCTGATGCAGGGCTTGCCACAAGGCTTGATCTCAGGACCTTAAGGTCATGATCCTGAGATCATGATCTGAGCCAAAATCAAGAATCCCATGCTCAACGAACTGAGCCACTCAGGTGTCCCTTCATTGACTTTTTAAAGAGTCTTTTTGTTCTGTCTGTGCTTCACTTTATATAGTCTCTACTGCTATGTCTTCAAATTCACTGATTTTTTTTCTTCTGCAATGTATAACATGCTGTTAATTATACCCATTGAATTTTCATTTCAGATATAGTATTTTCCATTTCTAGAAGTCTCATTCATGTCTTTTAAAAAATCACTTCCATTTCTCTTGTTATAAGGTTTCTATTTTCCTTTTCTTTCCTCTCCTCCCCTCCCCTCCTCTCCTCTCCTTTCCTTCTTCCTTTCTTCCCTCCCTCCCTCCTTTCCTTCCTTCCTTCCTTTATTTATTTATTTATTAAGTTTATCATCTTTAGACTCAAGGAATTAACAGGGGTGGTTGCAGACTACACCAGGCCCAGGATTTTGTGGCTCCCAGGGGCAGACGCAGCTATAGCAAACACATAGAGAAATGGTGGAAGGGGAGGGGGTAATTAGCAGATTTGGTCTTGAACTTGGAAGGCAGAGGTTGGGGGCTTGGGGGGGGGTGGAAAATGATTATCCTTGGGGCTTGGAAATAAGGAACAGCGGGAATAAAGCTATTTTAGACGGGCTTGGGCAGGCCTAGAGAGGCAGCCCCTTTCCCCTGGGGCTCATAGTTGAGTGGGAAGAGAAATCAGGCCCCTCCCCTCAGTGCTGAGGAAAAGGCACTTCTCTCAGGCTCATTCTGCCCCACCCCCTCTTCTTTATCTTCTTGAACATACAGGATGAATTTATGGAGCTGTTTTAAAATACTTTCTAATGGTTCCAAAATTTCTGTCGTTTATGAGTCTGTTTCTATTCGTTTCAGAGTTATATTTTTCTGCTTTTTACATGATTTGCAATTTTTTTAATTCAATGTTGTATTAGTCTGCTCAGGCTGCCACAAGAAAATACCAAAGACCGAACGGCTTAAACATTAGAACTTATTTTCTTACAGTTCTGGAAGCTGGAAGCCCCAGTTCAAGGTCCAGCAGGATATGTTTCTGGGGAGAATTTTCTTCCTGGCTTGAAGACAGCCACCTTCTTTCTTGTGCAGTCAGTTCATAGGAGATGTTAAATATTGTTCTTTTTATGTTGTTTGTGGCTTGATTTCATTACAGTCTGTTAAGTGGTGTAAATTTTTATTTTTGCCTAGTATTATGTTACTTAAGAATCAATTGGGTCCTATTGCATTTTTAAGCTGTGTTAGAAACTTTATTCCTCAACCAATATGTATCACCACCAAGATGATATTCTTCTGAGGATTCTACCCAGTTCATGTGTATTATAAGGAATATTCACTCTGGCTAGATTTTTCACTCTAGCTCCCTGTGAGTTTTAGGAATTGTCCAATCCTTTTGGGTTCCCCCCACCCCAAGTCTCTGGTAGCTTCCTTTCATGCATGCATGGATTAGGACTTAGCCAAAGACCCAAGGGCATCCCCTCTGTACATTTCTAGGTATCTCTCTGTATGTACCTCCTTGCCCACAGTCTACCCTCTGTAATATCTCCAAATTTCAACTCCTCATTCCTCAACTCAGACTGTCAGGTTCTGTTTGGGTTTACCCTCTTTGCTGTGTGACCTGGAAACCACCTCCAGGTGGTAAGGTGCAACCCTCTTAGGTCTCATCTTGAATGTTTCCTTTCTTTCATGTTTCATGCTCCTGCATTTGCTGTTGTCCAACATATGAAACTCTTGTCTTGTATCTATTGTGTCTAATTTTCTATCTGATGAATTTGGGAAGGCAAATTCAGTTCTCATTATCTTGGTCAGAAACAAAAGTCATGTAACAGAGTAGACTCCTGTAGATTCCATGTTATACTTTGTGAATAATGCCTTACATTGGTTCATCTTCATTATCAGGGTCTCTGCTTCCATGTTTCTCCCCTCCAAACTGTATCCATTTAGCCATTAAAAATGGTGTCTTAAAGTACAAATATGGCCATGTTTCTCCTCCCTTAATGGCTCCCTCCAGGTGAAGTCCAGAGTCATTATAAATGTCTGTATTTTTTCTGACTTGGCCCTTCAGTATTTGCTGACTTCATCTCATGCCTCCATTCCCATGCCACCTGGTCCTCCAGCCATAACAAGGTACCTCATGCTTATTATCTCATTCCTGACTTTGCACATGCTCATTTCTGTCTGTGAAAAAGAGAAATAAAAGGGCTTCACGGGTTTTCTTGAGAGAATCATTTGACTTAGTACATGTGAATTACTTATAATAGTGTCTGACACATAGTATTCAATGAATATTAGCTATTATTGTTATTTTAATCAAAGAGTAAAAACACTTTGTATGCTTTAGAACAGCAGTTCATAAGCGTATTCTCTATAATTTACAATATTTTTTGAAGGAAATTCCCTTTAGGTTGCCTTGGACCATCTATGGAGTTTTTTTTTTTTAAACTATGAAAGAAAGATGGGAACAACTACCTCTGAAAGATGGCTGTACTTTTCCTCAAATATAGTTAGTGTTATAATTTTCCTTTTCTTTTCAAATTGTTTGGCTCTTTGGACATTGGTACTTCTCTGATGGATTTCAAAAATCTGGTGGAATCAGTTTGGTAAAACTCTCTTTTGCCAGTTATTGTATCAGCTCTATTATCAAGGAAGGAAATAATTATATACACACCTAATGCTTATTAATGTTTTAATATTGACTACATTCTTTTACACAGACTTTTACTTAACCCTCATAGCTATGTTATTTTACATATGAGTGTAATATTTCCAAAAGCATCAAAAATGATTGCTTTAAAATAAGATTTCTCATTCATATATTTATATGATAGCAACATTAGCAAAAACAAAATTATAGAGAATAACCTCCTAAAAATTAAATTATCAATACTCATCACTGTTGTTTTCTCAGGAAATGTACTGGTATTGTACATTTGGAAGTAGCCAGGGAAGTAATCACGAGAAAAAAATGTTCTGTAACTATGTATGGTGATAGATGTTATCTGGACTTATTGTGGTGATCACTTTGCAATATAGACAAATGCTGAATCATTACATTGTACACCTAAAACTAATATAATGTGATGCTAATTATACCTCAATCAATCAAAGCAAAAAAAAATGTTCTACCAGGGGCGAGTGCTATGGTCCGAGAATCATGGACCTCCCTATGTCCTAGATCACACAGGACTACAAAGAGATTTTTCTGTGATTTTCTATTACTTCTGGGAGATCGGGGAAAGACCCAGAAGTGGATCAGTGTGAGACTTCCCATGCACTAAGCTATTGTGGTTATGATTTGGAGTCAATTAAAACAATTATCAACAAATAATGCCATTTAAAAAATAATGTATAAAAATGGCATTATTTGTTTTGCTGGTATCAGAGAAAGATTCATAACTGGTAAACTTTTTTTTTTTTTTAAACTATGTTTTTGAATCTTTTTTTTGTTTGTTTGTTTGTTTTTGTTTTTGAAAGCAACCATATTGGGGTTTTTTTTTTGGGGGATGAAATGTTCTGAATATATCTGTGATGTCCATCTGGTCCAGTGTGTCATTTAAAGCCTTTATTTCCTTGTTGATCTTTTGCTTGGATGATCTGTCCATTTCAGTAAGGGGTGTGTTAAAGTCTCCTACTATTATTGTATTGTTGTTGATGTGTTTCTTTGATTTTGTTATTAATTGGTTTATATAGTTGGCTGCTCCCACGTTAGGGGCATAGATATTTAAAATTGTTAGATCTTCTTGTTGGAGGGACCCTT
>PISX010035362.1:0-12986 GCA_004024625.1 Mellivora capensis
ATCCCCACCACCTGGCTCCCCCCCCCTCCCACCCCCCGCCCCTTCAAAACCCTCAGGTTGTTTTTCAGAGTCCATAGTCTCTCATGGTTCATCTCCCCCCCAATTTCCCTCAACTCCCTTCTCCTCTCCATCTCCCCATGTCCTCCATGTTATTTGTTATGCAAGGTAGATTTTATGGAAGATTTCATGGTGGAGAGTCATGATCTCTCACATCATAGATAGCTTCATTACAAAATGTCCATTGGGACATTCCTCCCCAACATGGTCTCCTGGTCTACCAGCTGTCTGGTGTGCTTGTCTCCATTTCTCCATCTGCTTTCCCCTCCTTCCCCTCCTGTATGTCCCTCCAGAATTCTACTCTTCTAGACTGACTCACGATGGAGGGTACCCCACTGCAAACAAGATACCCTCCCTAGAAACTCATGTCATAAATGTAAAAGCTTTTTGCTGTCACATAAAGTTAAAAACAATAAAAAAAACAAAGTTGATCACATTTTAATCATGTATTATAGCAGTTGTTTTGTCCATTATTTTTCTGGTATAAACACAAACGAGGTCCCCTTTACCTTACATCTCCCGACCTCCTGCCGGTGTTCTAGCAATACAATTTTTCAAAAGATTTTATTTATTTATTCATGAGAGACAGAGAAAGAGAGAGAGAGAGAGACAGAGGGAGAAGCAGGCTCCCCAAGGGGCAAGAAGCCCGAGGTGGGGCTCCATCCCAGGACCCCAGATCATGACCTGAGCCGAAGGCAGATGCTTAACCATCTGAGACACCCATTCACCCCTCTAGCAATACATTCTAACTTTAAAGGGGTTTTGATGTCCAAATGTTTTGGGCAATTTTACAGTAGGTTGTATGGCTGGGACTGGGATCCCTCAACCCAAGCTAGGCAGGAGGGCCCAAAAAAAAAGGTAGGAGAAGTTGTTAGTTGGAAGGATGAGTCATTTGTAGAGGGAGAGGCTGGAAGTTCATTCATTCACTAAGCATTAGTTGTACACCTACCATGAGCTAGATATGGAGCTGGGTGCTGGGGCTCTGACAGTGAGCAAGACGGACATGGTCCCTGCCTTGGAGAAGTCTGCGGTTGAGTGAAGGAGATGAGCAGTTAAACGAGCGATGTGAATATAATGTGCTTAGTGGCAGGGGAAGTACAGCGTGAAATAGGACAAAACTCTGAAATCACCTAGCCCATTTATCCAGTCTTCCAGGACAAATAGAGAAGGGGAGGGAAGGGAAGAGAGTCTTTGGAGCAGAAGTAACAGCAAGTGCAGAGGTGAGGAGGCAGGAACGTCAAGGAAGGAGCTCACTTTAGCTGCGACAAGAGGTGTGAGCAGGGCAGGGCAGGTAGAGTCAAGAAGAAGCTGGAAAGTTCCATGTTTGGTTCCCACACCCTTAGGGCTGTAACCCTCGATAATGAATTCAGTTTCCTTCCTTTTCCTTGTGCTCAGCTGAAATCTAAGCCACAATCTATGCTTGTACTTTGCGTCTCTTTCTCCCTGGAGTAACCAGGGTTTCTGAGTCAGAGGCATGAAAAGTGCCCCGTGGCATCTGACGCCAACTCTCTAAAGTTGGGACGTGCGATCCAGTTATGGTTTAACTTACGTTCCTCACCTTAATCACACGCCTGTCAGAAAAAAGGGACAGTTGAACAAAATAGATGTGTCTTCTTGATTCAAAAGAAATTAATTTTACTTTAACAATTTCTCTGAGCATTTCTTAACCAACCTTCAAAATAATAACAAAATGTGGGTGTATTACACATTGGGTTTGAAATCTTTTCTCCTTGAACTCAGTGTTATGCATTTGGAGATGAAAATAATGAACACAGCATGAGAAGAATAATAATAGCCATGTCCTGGGGGTACTTAAGAAAATATACCTTCAAAGTGCCTGCAGTCTAGGAAATATACAAAAAATACACTATATTCCTGTGATTAGGAGCAAGGTGAATGGCATTATTACAACCCAGAGCCAGAAGGCATTGGGTTAAAATGGGGAGTGGTTGGGTAAGGCTCACTGAGGAGGTGATGGTTCATATCAGGGGAAATTGTTTCTCTTTGCCCTTTTCCCCTTTCCCCCCTTGCCTGATTATTGCTATTTGCCCAGGCTTTCTGGGGCCATGTGCTCAATTACCACACCACCGTAATAAGTAGGTAAAAGGAAATAGAAGCATTCTGAACATAGACGCATTCTGGACATAGATGGCTGGAGTGTGAAGGAAGGGAGCTTGCTTTTAATTAGCATAAAGTCTCTGTCTCAGGCCCCTCCTCACTGCTGTGCCTTCCCCCTGCCTTATTGGCCAGGGAGGTCTCCTCTACCCAGCATGGTTCCTAGATACTCCAGCACTCTCCACCCCAACCCAGAAATGGCTGTCCTGAGCAGAGAGAGAGCAGCTAATCAGAAAAGACCCTCAGGAAGGCATGTGGGCAGAGAACAAATATATAAACTTAGTAGACATGGTCAGGGAAGCCCACACAAATTATATGAGTTTAGGCATGGTGGGTCCTAACTTCCTCCACAGACTTTTAAACACTTGGTATATGAATGGAGAATAACAGCAACGCTTGAGGGGTAGTGAATAGAATCAGATGGTCCTTTTTTTTCTTCTCACGCACCTTGTAGTCACACTGACATGGATTACCCTTTGAGTATTGAATGGGAAAATGTGGACGCGGTGGGTAGGCTTCGTAATCTGCGGTTGTTATCTTTTCATTCGCTTGTTCATTTATACAACACAAATATATAGAACCCCTACTACATGCCCTATACTTTGGGTCCAAGATATAAAGAAGACCGAGTCAATCCAATGATGGAGATAGCCAAGTACAGTACGATGACCCAGTACAATATAAGCATCCTAAGGGGCAGGGACTATCTTTGTCATTCAGGATTCCATCCCTAACACTTAATGCAACACTTGACATGTAAAAGGTACTTGTTAAATAAGTGCTGAGTGGTTTATATATGGGTCAGATGCCGTGTGCTATGATCGCATGGGAGCAGGCCACATCATCGGACAGGGTAGGGCAATGAGAAATGTCCAGCTGAATTTGGAGACTGTATCTAGAGTGGTACCATTCTGCCTGACAGTGTGATTTTGGGCAGCAGGGCCCAGCTGCTTGATTATGAATGGAATCACTGGATGATTTGGGAGATTAGAAAGTGAGTTTCAGAAGGCAAGAGATACAGGAGCAAAAAACCAAAGAGTCTTCCTGGAGAGTTATTGAAGTAATGGAGCATGAATGTTAGAATGGATAGGGAAAGGAAAGAAGCTCACGGGGGATGAAAATAGTGTGGCCAAAGAACCAGGGCCTCAGTGAAGTTTGAAGATTGGAGAACGGGGCAAAGAGGATGAAACAGAACAAAGAGGAAGAGATGAATTTACAGTCGACCCTTGAACAATGCAGGGGTTAGGGGTGCTGACTATCACCCTCTGTGTGCTGTCAAAAATCTGCATATAACTATCAACTCCCCCCAAACTCAACTACTGTTGAATGGAAGCCTGGAAGCCTTACTGATAACATAAGTAGTCGATTAATACATATTTGTGCCTTACATACATTATATACTGTATTCTTACCATAAAGTAAGTTAGGGAAAAGAAAATGCTAAGAAAATCATAAAGAAAAGAAATGTCATTACAGGCCCACACTCTATTTATTAAAATATATGCATATATACGTAGACTTGTGTATATATACATACATATCCAACTACTCTTGCCATTGTTCAAGGGCCAACTGTATAAGGATGGACTACTGATGTTTAAGATTTCAGAGGTGGAGCAGTGGAGGCTAATGTCAATTTCCAGGGGGGATGTTGAGGCGGAGTGGAGGCCATTTAGAGAAGATCAAAGAATGTATAATGTTTGGGCAGCAGACCGGTCATCCGCATTGTGTAGGACCCTGCCAACAGTAGCAGTGAAGGGACAGAGCCCAAGGTCAGAGACATTTGCAAACCACTGACAGAAACTGGTTAAGCAGTGGCATCAGAGAAGGAGAGCTCAGATGAAGTGAGCCTCCGAGATGAGCTCTCAGAAAGCAGAGCCAGATCGAAAGACTTGCATGCAGTTTGTTGGTTTTGGAAAGCCTTCCTGGGAGTGGTGGCAGGGGATGAGGAAGGTAAGCTAGGAAGAAGAGAAAACCAATGCAAGTGGGTGCTCTTAGGTGGCCCCTGTGGATGAGGAGGACTTGATCCTGCCTTCAAAATTTCTAAGGAGCCACATGGAAGGAACCTCAGAATGTATCCCATGACGTCTCCCTCCATCAGTCAAGAGTTTCCTCATGGGTCCTGGCCTCCCTCCTCTTGGGGATGTCCCAGTGTAAGCACCCATCAGGTTTCTGCAGGTTTCCTATGCTAAGATCTCCCAAAAGCCCCAGGTGAGATGGAAAGATAAGAAAGGGCAGCCAAGGTGATGCGCCGTCAGGTTTACACCTGCCTGAGTTGGTTGTCACAGCAGTGGCTGGAATGAAAGGTGGGCAGGAAAAAGGCGAGGTGGGGCACAAGAAGTCCCTGCTGCAGTGGGCAAAGGAGTTTCTGTCTGTAAGCTGCAGGTGGGAGCAAAGAGAAGGCCAGCACAGGCAGAGGGACTGAGGATGCCACAGACGGCTAGCATCTGTGCCCTCAGTATCTTTGTCTGGGGACCCCAAAGGAATGTGGACGAGAAGCCATCCCATGCCTGATCAAGACTTAGCTTCAAGGAAGTGGGCCAGGTGGGAAGATTCACGCTCACCTGGGCTTCCAGGTGTCTACCAGGCTCCAGCAGGTTTAACCAGATGGAGAAACTGAATCAAGTCTTGGCTGGTTGTGAAATCGAGCTGGGACCTCATCAACGGCATCAACGTATCGGGAGGACATTGGTGCTCACAGTTTGGTCTGGAGGTGGAAATGTGTAAGATATATCTCTAGCTCTATCCCTGACCTATTTATCTGTCATACATACACATATATCATGTATATACACATATTCCGTGTGTGTGTACATGTGCGCATTGGGGATTTTTCTGGGGAGAGATTTGAAGGAGAAAAGAAGAAGCCATTACCCTGAAAAACTCTGGCTTATAAAGATGTAGTTTATCTGATCCACTTGACAGTTTTATTCCTCAAGGTAAATTAACAAATTAGCATTCTGATCTAGATATAACTCTCTTGGGAGTTTGTTTAGCCAATTAAGTTCCCCGGAGCCCGAACAACTCTGGGCTTGCCAATAAATCAAGTCTGCAGACCTCCAAAGCAGAAGACCAAGAAGACTTGGAACTCAGTAACCACAAAGAACGAATGTCCTGGGACCTCCTCCATGAGTGTCTAGCTCACCTGATATTTTAATTTTCTGACCTCAACGCATTACATCTGTGACCTATCTTTATACCGGAGTAAAATCACATCTACGTGGCATTAGTTACCTCTTGCTGCGATAACAAGTGAACGCAAAACTCAAAACAATGCACAGTTACTGTCTCGAAGGTTCTGTGGGTCAGGAATCCAGGTCTGGCTTTGCTACTGCCAGGCCCTTGGGGTCTCTCACAAATTACTCTCAAGGTGTTAGCTGGCATGCTGTCATCTGGAGGTTGGACTAAGTTAGGTCTGCTTCCAACCTCTCAGGACTGTTGGCAAAACTAAGGTCCATGTGGGTTGTTGGACTGAGGGTTTCACTTGCTGGCTGTTGGCCAGAGGCCATCTTCAGTCTCATACTTCAAGGGCCTCTCCAACATGGCAGCTTGCATCACTAAAGCCAGCAAAGGAAGCAATCTGCTAGCAAGAGAGAAGTTAAAACCTTTTGGAACTTAATCATGCAAGTGACATCCCATCCTCTTTGCCATAGTCTGTTGATTAGAAAGAGAGTCACCAGGCAAGCCCACAGTCAACAGAAGGGGATTACATGAGGTGTGCGTACCAGGAGGCAGGGATCACAGGGGACCACCTTGCAGGATACCATTGGTCATCAAAATGGGGACTGTAGTTCCCTTAGGGTGCAAACCAGGCTGCTATAACAAGAAGTTTAAGTACAGTGACTTGCATGGGATAGAAGTTTGGTTCTCTCTTGCCATGCAGCAGAGGTCAGCAAGCCTTCCACGGTGGAGGCGACCATGCCTCTCCAGGGTACCGGGATCCAGGTTCCTTTCATTCTGTTGCTCGGCCATCCCCCCAGGATACCATTCTAGTCCCCAGTGGGTCAAAACTGGTTTGCTCTCATCTTCGTTCCAATCCGTGAGAATGAAAAAGAAGGGAATAAGAACCAAATCAAATTTATTTTAAGGCTGTGATGCAGCAGGGAAGTTGCATAGACCCCTCTTCCTCCCATCCCATCGATGGGAAGTTGGGCACATAGCCAGAGGTACCTGCAAGGAGCCTGAGAATTGTAGTCTTCTGCTGGTCAGCCATGTGCCAACACTCGAGAAGGGGGTTCCCACACAGGAAAGGAATGGATCTTGGGAAGCAGTGTGCAGTCTCCCCCATAGTGGCCAAGGATGAATGGAAGGTTGGACATTTGGTACTTTCAGGCCAGGCAATCGATGTTTATCTGTGCCAGCTCTGACAGACGGTAGCTGTGATGGTTACCTAGAAAGTGCTGTAAGCTCACAGGCATGGCTGCCGACTCTGGAGGAGCTCATTTCTGCTTGATGAAAATAGTAGTTCCAGTCCCAATGAGGGGCAGTTCAAGAGACCTCTTCTCAAATTAGCATGAAAAATTAAGCCCATTACAGATTACTTCAAACATTGTGTCATTACACTTTTATTAATATATCTTAAATGCTAAAATCCAAACAGAGGAATATGCAAATTATTGGGTAATGACTAATGTAAGAGAAGGACTCTAACTTTGTATGCATTTCATCATCATAGTCTAACAAATCAAGAGGGCCCCTAGTGCATTTTATTTATTGTAAGAGATTAATTTATTTAAAAAGAAAAACTCTATGTTCCCCTATTGACATGAGACAAACTGGTTCCTGATAAGTGGTATTAGAAATAGGAGCACTGATTACATTTTGATCTGCCCATTGTTGGTGTCACCTCCAGACACCGGTAGTGGACTGTTTGCCACTGACTGGAGGAGTTCTGGAAGAATGTCCAATTTTTCTGAATTCCTTTTACTTGTGTGTTATCTCTCAGTAACAGACTTGACTGTATGCGATTTCTTTGGTGTCATAACTGAGAAGGATGCTGGCTTTTTTATGAGGTTTCAGGGACATATTTTAACTTAAAGAATTCCCATATTGCACTATTTGATAGTGCTGGTTTAGGGAACTGTACGGCAAATAAGTCCCTGTCAACTTCATCCATCTTGAAAACTCTCAGGAGAACCACTGGCCAGCGTGCAACAGAGAGGAGCAACTAGGATCCCCTAGAAAGTTAGGATAAATTCCTGGGGCCAAATGTGTCAAACCTATAACTTTTTCCTCCCCCAAATAGTATCCTACTCTGATGGCATTTTGCCAGACACATTAAGATGCACCTGTGGTCTTCATCTTGTTATTGACAATTTAGAACTCTAGCTCAGATTTCTGTTAAAGCAAAATGACCAGAGTGGTACATCTTTCTTACTTTCTCCACCTTCTGTCAACATGGAATATCAACATGGATTCCATGACCATGTCCTGGGAGTTCCTTGAAACTTGTGGAATTGTGTGTATAATTTGGGTCTATGTGCAAGAACTCTTAGGAAGGTCTTTGACACTGAAAAGTTAGGAACAATTATTCCAGTGATTGATGACACAGTAGAAAAATAAAACCTAAAAAGGAAAGAAAGAACTCTCATTTCTTGAGCAAGTCCTGCATGTTAGATATTATGCTAAATGCTTTACATAAAATATACCCCTTGATCCTCCCAACAGCCCTGTGAAGTATGTAGCAATGTCCCCATTTATTAGAAGGGAGAGGGATGCCTGGGTGGCTCAGTCAGTTGAATATTCATCTCCCAGTTTTTGCTTAGGTGGCGATCTCAGGGTCATGAGATTGAGCCCCGTGTTGGGCTCTGCACTCAGTACAGAGTCTGCTTGAGATTCTCTCTCTCCCTCTCCCCCTCCCACTATCTATCTCTCTCTCAAATAAATCAATAAATCTTTAAAAAAAAAGGAAAGGGAAATAAATATAGTCTGTGTTGGGAGTGACATATCAACAGAGCTGGGATACACAGACCAGTGGGGCAGGAATAAGGTTATAAAGCCATACTTCAGGTAGTATAAAACAGATGCTCATGTAGGTCAACTGTCACATGGCTAATAAATGACAGAATCCAGATTTGAACTCATGGTGGTCTTACCCCAAAGCTTGTGCTTCTAATTTGCATGAATCTTAACATCATGTTGGGTTAACACAGGTACACAGAATCAGCCCTATGCTGATGTGAAATATTTACATGAAGATGAAACGTTAAAGACAAGGTAAGGATTTGGGTTTATTCATTTAGGCTTAGAATTGGGGATTTATTTGTTTTTCATTTACTTGTTCATATATATATATATATGATATACATAGTATATACTGAGTACTTCATGCGTGCTAATCGCAATGTTAAATGCATAGACCTCAAGATCAAAAGGCAGGTCTCTCTTCTCAAAGGGTTTTATAAGTTATTGGGACATAGGCTGGCTAACCTATGGTGACAGCAGAATGTCAAGGAACTAAAGTGAATTTATGAACAAGCTACAATAAGAACACAGGAGAAGGGATACTTAAATCTTCCTGGAAGAGCCAGAGAGGGTTTTAAAGAAGAAATTCTTGCAAAGAACACTGAAAAGAGAGTAGTTTTTAAGAAGACAAGCAGGGGAAGGTACAGATGAGAGAGAAGGAGAGAAGAAAGAGAAAATACAGCATGATTGGGGAGCAGATCTGGTTTGACATTATAAAGCATGAAAAGTGGGTAGCATATAGTGGTGGGTTGAGGCAAAATTGTAAGGCCACCCAGGAAGGTATGGCTATGAAGAGCCTCGCATGCCAAGTACATAGAGGGTGTGGTGCCCTTTGTTTGAGCGTTGGAATGACATGGTTCCATTTTTGTGTTAGAAGGATCACTCTAATAGCACTGGGGAGGAAGGACTGAGGACAGCTGAGACAAGAGGCTGCTGTACCTTCTGGAAGTCTATGGAAAAACCCAGATGTTGTCCTGAACAAGGACAGTGCTAAGGGGTTGGATTTGTGAGAAAACTGGAGCATCGTCAGTAGGCTTTGATGACTGATGGGGTATGGAGGTTGAGAGTGAGGGATAAGGCTAGGATGACCCCCAAGTAGGTGACTTATACAGTAGGTGGTCGTGGTAACATTCACAGACATTCACAGACCAGGAACACAGCAAAGGGAACACATTTGGTGAGTTTGGTCTGGGACACATTGAATGTGAGGTGCCTGGGAGTAGTCCCAGTGGAGACATTTCTTCTTCCTTAAACCTCAATGTCATGATGGTGTGTGGTAGCTTTGGGGAGAAAAGGCCTCCCCTCTATTCTGTGTTCTTCTTTGCCAATTAAGCCACCAGAGCAAGACTGCTAGTGCTCTGAGTCCCAGAGTCTAATGGGAATTAGCTCCTTCAGAACTGGTCGAATCGAACCCTCTTTTCCCCCAGAGGCTCAAAACCACTTGGTGGGGCCCAGGAGAGCCTTTATCCTCTCCCCCAGGTAAACGCACAACATGTCTTCCATCTTCCTTCACTCACAGTGCTCACACCCCTGTGCACATGGATAAGAAGTCACTAGTCTATGTCTGGCCACAAGTAAGGAGATGTCCACATACCCCATCTCCACGTAGGGACTCCCATCCCGTCACACATGCACCCGGAGTAAAGTCTAGGACGTGAGTGAAAATGTTGACAGTGGTCACCTCTGTGTGGTAGGATGAGAGATGGTTTTGGTGTCTTTCTCTCACCTTTTTTGAAAAAGTTTTCTATTTGTCTATCCAAGACGTAGGATTTCTCATCTTCTGTCGGTGACATTTGCGGCCTAGGCCTGGGGAAGCTGTCTCTGAGGCGATGAACTGAATCCGCCCCTGGATACCAGCCATCAATCCTGCACACCCACATTTTCATTTCTTTTTCTTTTTTTTAATATTTTATTTATTTATTTGACAGAGAGAGAGAGATCAAAGTAGGCAGCGAGTCAGGCAGAGAGAGAGAGAGGAGGAAGCAGGCTCCCTGCTGAGCAGAGAGCCCGATGCGGGGCTCAATCCCAGGACCCTGAGATCATGACCCGAGCCGAAGGCAGAGGCTTAACCCACCGAGCCACCCAGGCGCCCCCACATTTTCATTTCTGATCAGCACCCTGCCCTGTGACCAACGGCAAACCACATGTCCTGTGAAAGGCAGGACCCAGGTGAGAGAGAGCCGATCGCTGCGGGCGTCAGCTGCGTTGCTGGGTGTGCAAAGGGAGCTGTAGCTGTGATCCCCTACGAGGCTCCCTAGGCCTCGTCAGCTCTAACGTCGTCGCACATCCAGTGGAAACCACGGCAATGAGTTACGAATGTGAAACGGGGTAGTCCGGCCGCCACTGCAAGGAGAAACGTAGAACAACGGAAGAGTAGCTGGAAGGAACAGTCATGCTGGATGCGTGTGAAACACTGGATGCTGGTGTAATTCAACTGAGCCCCGCGGAGCAGGGAGGACATGGCGAGGGTGACAGTGGTGTCACTGCCGGGACCTTACTCACCAGGCACCCGTCAGCTGACACCCCAGCCCCAACAGAAATATTGCCTGACACCAGAGAAACACTGCCCTCCGACTGCGTCCTCATCGAGGGGGCAGTTAAAAATTAGCCATGGCATTTATACCTCCCTGACGCACACCTGCAGACTTCAGAAATGGGGGGCCTTGTCAGCCTGCTGGAACTGCTTGTCACCCGCTGTGCTGATGGTTTTTCATTGTTTCCCATCAAACAGCAACACTATTTCTAAACTGTGGCTGGTTCGAAAGGGAGGGTTCCTGAGAGGGCCGGGGCTGCCCTGGCGCATGTCACAGAGCTCTGGAGAATTGTGACAGCATGGGAAACTGGGCAGCCCTTCAGGGACCTGACTTCCAGAATTTTCCCCGGCTGTCTGTCTCCAGAGTCCCTCTTCTCACCAAGGTTTGCTTGTTTAGAGCCATTCCTACTTGTCGGTGAGGGTGTGAATCTGGGACACGCCAGGGAAGTCTGTCTAATTCTTCAAGCCCTTTGACCATGAACTAACTCAGGCTTAAAATTTCATCCTTAGAGCTGTTCCTCTTTTGACCATTGTTAAAATTCAAATCACTCTACCCGTAGAGGACAAAAAGGTGAGTGAAGGCTATTGTGCCCTGTCCTCTTAATCTGGGTCCTACACTTTCTGCTGCATAGAATTCTCTAGAGTTTGTAGCTCATCATGGCCTCCCTGACCTCTGAATGCCTGCAGGATCTATCTTTGTGCACCAAGCACCCTAGCCCCTAGTGATACACTGTGCAGGCTGTTCTCTAGCCCAGTGAGTCTCAAGTCAGGGCGCATTTGTCCTCCAAGAGACATTTGGCAATGTCTGGAGATTTTGCTTGTCGCAGCTCAGGAGAGTGATGGTCTCATCTAGTGGGTAGAGACCAGGGTAGCACCAGCATGACCCCTACAGTGACGGCTTACCCAGAACAGTGCTGAGGTTCAGAGACCCTGCTCTACTCAATGGACGTCCCCCTTGCATTAATACTATTTTTTAAAAAAGGGGAGCCTGGCTGGCTCAGTTGGGGAAGCGTGTGACTCCTGATCTCGGGGTTGTGAGTTTGACCCCTACATTGGGTATGGAGATTACTTAAAAAAATCTTTTAAAAAATAATAAATTCAACTAGTCCTACAATAGGAGTAAGTATTAAGTCTTACCAGATATCTACAAGGTAACATGAATGAATTTAAGAGATCGGTTGTGAGAGCCATCTGAAGGGGTGGAGGTTGGACTATTTGGACATGGGTAGAGGTAGGGGCGGCAAGAGTGGGTGGAGATTATTCAAAATTGAAACTCCAGGGCAAATTTCACTTTCCCTGGGGCAGGTGCTGAGGGGTTCCTCTCTGATAATTTGTTCATTTCTTCTAATGTGGTTGTTAGTTAATTGGGGTATATATATAGATATATGTAGATAGATAGATAGATACGGGGTACGTATATGTGTGTATGGATACATATATAGATCTCAAAAGCCCCCGGGGAGCTTTTCTTTCTTTCTTTTTAAATTTTCTATTTATTTATTTATTTATTTACTTATAGATTTTATTTATTTATTTGACAGAGAGAGAGCAGGAGCAGGGGGAGCAAGAGGGGGAAGGGACAGAGGGAGAGGGAGAAGCAGACTCCCCGCTGAGCAGAAAGCTTGACATGGGGCTTAATCCCAGACTCTGCGATCATGACCTAAGCTGAAATCAAGAGTCAGACGCTCAACTGACTGAGCCACCTAGGCAGCCCTGTGATAAGGACTTCTAAAATATATTCTCTTAGCAACTTTCAAGTATGCAACACAGTATTATTGCTTATAATCACCATGCTCTATGGGACATCTCCAGGGTTCATTTATTTTATAACTGGACATTTGTACCTTTTAACCCCTTTTACCCATTTTATCCTCCCTGCAACCCACCCCCACTCCGGACAACCACAAATCTCTTGTTACCTGTGAGCTTGTTTTTTGTTTTGTTTGTTTTTTAGATTCCAAATGGCCTAGTAATTCCTAGTGTATTTTAATGTACTATTACTTAAATTTAAAAGGATAACTTGTAAAATTACAAAATTTCCCAGGGAGGAAGTTGTCATTCACGAAATACCAATTTTACTCATGTGTAGTCACTGCATGGCTGAAAAGAATATTAAAGGCAGCTTTCATTTTTTAAATTATGCCACGTTAATCTGAAAAACTGAAAAACTAATAAAATCACAGAATTTTAAACCTAAAAAAAGGAAAAAACCTCCCCAAACAGAAGAACGAACCGTGATTTTTCTGGTTTATGGCCCCTTGTAAATTAAGATAGAAAGCCCTTTCCTGCCTGGGCTTGAATCTGCAGTCCTGAGAGA
>PISX010035363.1:0-12995 GCA_004024625.1 Mellivora capensis
TCCTTTGACCCATTTTTATAGATGTACTTCACTTTACTGCCTTTGGGCTTCCTAATTTTCTTACTCCTACTTATGGTCTTTCCTTTCCACTCAAAAAGTTCCCTTCAATATTTCTTGTATGGCTGGCTTAGTGGTCATGAATTCCCTTAACTTTTGGCTCGGAAGCTCTTTATCTCTCCTATTCTGAATGACAGCCTTGCTGGATAGAGTACTCTTGGCTGCAGGTTTTCTTCCTTTGAATGTATCATGCCCCTTCCTTCTGGCCTACAAAATTTTTGCTGAAAAATCAGCTGATGGCCTTATGGGGTTTCCCTTGTATGTAACTGTTCTCTTTTGCTGCCTTTTTTTTTTTTTTTAAGATTTTATTTATTTATTTGTCGGAGAGAGAAAGAGAGAGAGCGAGCACAGGCAGACAGAGTGGCAGGCAGAGGCAGAGGGAGTGCAAGCAGGCTCCCTGCTGAGCAAGGAGCCCGATGCGATGCGGGACTCAATCCCAGGACCCTGGGATCATGACCTGAGCCGAAGACAGCCGCTTAACCAACTGAGCCACCCAGGCGTCCCTCTTTTGCTGCTTTTAAAATTCTCTTTATCACTAGTTTTTACCTTTTTAGTTACTATATATCTTAGTGTGGACTTCCTTGGGTTGATTTTGTTCAGGGCTCATTATGCCTCCTGGCTCTGGATCTCTGTTTCCTTCCCCAGATTCAGAACATTTTCTGCCCCCTTTTTTCTCTCTTCTCCTTCTGGGATCCCTATAACAAGAATGTTTTTATGCTTGATGATGTCACTGAGTTCCTTAAGTCATTTTCATTTTTTATTATTATTTTTCTTTCTGCTTTGCAGCTTGATTGCTGTCCAATACTCTATCTCCAGGTCACTGATCCATTTTTCTGCTTCCTCTAGTCTACTAGTTATTCCATCTAGTATATTATTTTTAATTTTAGTTATTGAGTTCTTTATCTCTGATTAGTTCTTTTTTGTACTTTCTATCTCTTTGGTAAGGGCCTCACTGAGGCCTTCCACTCTTTTCTCAAGTCCAGTGAATATCTTTATGACCATTATTTTTATTGTTGTTATTATTATTATTATTATTATTTCAGAGAGAGAGAAAGGGGGCAGGAGGGACAGAGGGAGAGGGAGAGAGAGAATCCAAAGTAGGAGCCTGACATGCCCAAAGTGGAGCCTGACACGGGGCTCGATTTCACAACCTGGAGATCATGACCTGAGCTGAAATCAAGAGTCTGATGCTTAACCAACTGAGCCACCCAGGTGCCCCGACCATTACTTTGAATTCTCTGTCAGGCATATTGCTTATCCCTGCTTCATTTAGCTCTCTTGCTCTGATTTTGTCCTGTTCTTTCATTTGGGATATATTCCTCTGTCTTCTCATTTTGTCTAACTCTGCGTCTGTTTCTATGTGTTAGGGAAATCAGCTATGTCTCCTGCTCTTAAAAGTAGTGGCCTTATGAGCAAGAGCTCCGGTCATGCCCTGCAGGGCAGTGTGCTCTGTTCACCAGAACCTGGCACCTGAGTGGTGTCCCCTATGTGTGTTGCATGTGCCCTGCTGTTGTGCCTTCAGTCTGGTCATCTGCAGTGGCTCTCTTTGCCTTTTATGGCCAGTGTTTGGTCCCTGTGGTGTTAATGGGCCACTGTTGGGCTGTCTTAGACTTGGCTCAGACCAGGAGTTTGCCAGAGATGCAGTAGTATTGAACTATAGGACATTTTCTCTGTGTTGCTCCCCAAGAAGTTTTTGTTGGTAGGCAGGGCCTGCAGTCAGACCGGATGTCTGCCCCCAGCCCACTGCTGGGGCCACAGTCTCAGACCAATGTGTATGGTTATCATCCCTTCTCTCCAGGGCAGGAATCACTTTTCGGGCTTCTTTGCGCACTACCAGGCTTGTGGCACCACTTTGAATGGGCTCTGGCCAGGGGCATATCGGAGGGGCCACATGCACAAGAGAATGAGGGTATGGGCCATGCTGTTAGCAAGTTAGGTGATAAGTTTTGGTGCTGTACTTGTTCCCCTAGCTATCCATGTGTCTAGGCTGAGGGGCAGGGGAGGGAAGTGGTGCCTGCCAGCTCCTTTGTTTCTAGAAAAGCACAGTCTCTATTAGTAAACAAATCTCCCTCCCATATATCCCAGTTATTTTTCATACTGCTGCTTCTCTCTGCTGTATCTCAGTGGGGCCCTTTTTGTGCCATTTCTTTAAGCACAGGGATTCAGTTTCCTATCATCTCGCCAGGTCTCCCAGAGCCAAGGTCACTGATTTTTAAAGTTCCGGTGTTAAGCCCCACTGATTTTAAGAACTCCTGAAATTAAGCTTCTCTGGTTTACTTTGTCTTTTTTAAAATTTCTTTTCTTTTCTTTTTTTGTTTAAAAGACTTTATTTATTAATTTGTCAGATAGAGAGAGAGTGAGAGAGCACACAAAGCAAGGGGAGTGGCAGGCAGAGGGAGAAGCAGGCTCCCAGCCAAGCAGGGAGCCTGATGTGGGACTGGATCCCAGGACCCTGGGATCATAACCTGAGCCAAAGGCAGATACTTAACTGACTGAGCCACCCAGCCATCCCAGCCTTTCTGGTTTTCAAAGCCAGATGTTATGAGTATTCATCTTCCATGTCAGGTTCCTCATGCCTGGTATGCCTGGCGTGAGGGTTTGGTCCTCTTCTCTCTCCGCACCCAGTGTCTCTCCCTCCCTCCAATGGTCCTGCAGGTCCAGTTAGCTCCCAGTCTCTGCCCCTCCTACCCTCTTCAATGTGGACTCTTCTCTACATTCAGGTGCAGAGAGTCTGTTCTGCCAGTCTTTGTGTTGTTTTATGGGTTATTTACACTGATATTCATGTTATCTAATTGTATCCATAGGATGACGTGAGCTTAGGATTATTGTACTCAGCCATCTTTCCTGGAAATCCTCAGATAAGAAATTTTTAATGTAAACAATCATAAAAGCGATACTAAAGAATCACAAAGTGTTACTATTTTTAACTCTAAAGCCATATTTATTATTCTTCAATTAATTTGCTTTCACTCTTATTTCTTTTTTTTTTTTAAGATTTTATTTATTTATTTGACAGACAGAGACCATAAGTAGGCAAGAGAAGCAGGCAGGGAGAGAGAGAAGGAAGCAGGCTCTCTGTGGAACAGAGAGCCCGATGTGGGGCTCGATCCCAGGACCCTGGGATCATGACCTGAGCCAAAAGCAGAGGCTTTAACCAGCTGAGCCACCCAGGCGCCCCTCACTCTTATTTCTTAATGAGAAAATTATATTTTCTTTATAAATGAAATTATTAGTATTCTAGTTCTAAGTTTTTTGGCCAAAAAAAATTGAACCTTCAGATGACCTGTATAGACCCATCTACTTGAATAAATTATGGTGATTCCAGATGGGCACTTTGAAGTAGTGACAAAAGCTTGTATCATCACTTTCTTAAAAAGCCCTCGACTGAGTTCACGGTTGGGGTCAGGTGTCTGCCAACTCTTGGCCCCTTGGCTTTTCTCACCTGCAATATTGGACCCTTACCACCAGGTGTCCCCATCCCACCAACATCGGAAAGCTGCCTCCTTTCAGAACCTCCATTCTCTGCTGAGTGGCAAGGGAGACCGGTCCAGCCTCTATGTGGTAGGGGAGCCAGGGGACCACAGTGCAGCTGGCCGGTAAGAGTGGGCAAGTGGCATGGGGGGTAAACCCAGAGCATGGGCAGTAGAGGCGTAAGCTTAACTCGGTCCTTCATCAGGTGCCATGGGAGGCTTGGAGCCTACACCCGCAGAGCCTTACCCTGTGCACCTGAGCTCTGAGAAGGTGTGGAGTTGGTGGAATGGGGGGAGTTGGAAGGTTTGATTCCCCCATCCCTCTGCTGTCTGATGACGTGCTAAAATTAGAATGTTCAGAGAGCTTCCTGAGCCCAGCTGATGATCTGATTAGAAATCCAGAGACAGGGTTCCCAAAGAGGCACCTGACTTGTGTCCCTGTCCAGAGGACTCCTACCCCCCTGACAGGACCCTCTGGGGTAGCTGCTCTTCCCTGGGGCTCCATGGAGGCACCTCAAGTGGCCTGTTCCCTCCTGGAAATGTTCTATAACATTATAGCTTTTGTTAGAGTCTCAGAGAGGTCTGTGCACCCACAAAGATCTAAAATTGTGTGGAGGAGGCGGGAAGTGGACTAGTAGGGGGCCTGTGGTTCGCAGCGGGCTTTGCGGAGCCTCAGAGAGAAGAGGCGTCCCTCATCTTTAAGGCGGGGAATGATTGGGCCCCAGGGCCCAGCCCTCTCTGCACTCACTCTGTTTCCGGTCCCCTGGCAGAGCAGCCAAGGCCTCACCCCGGCGTGCCCTCAGTGTGGAGGACGTGAGCACACCCAGCCAGGCACGCACGGTGGGCCGCGTGGTGGAGGTGTTCCCAGATGGCACAACCCAGCTGCAGCTACAACGCTCCCCGGAGGGCTCTTTTGGCTTCTGCGTGGCCTCCGGGGATGGGCGGCGGGATGCAGGTACGGCCCCTCCCCTCCTCTGGGCTCCACATCCTTGGGGCCTTAGCCAACCACTTTCTCGGCTGTGGGCATTTCCAGAATGTGGCTGAGAGGTGGAGCTCCAGACTCAGACAGCCTCATAGCCAAAGGGCTGGAATTCTCCCTTCGGGGGCTCTTCGGGAAGAGTCAGGTGCGGGGCTGCTGGGGTGGATGGGGGGGGGCGGGCGAGGCGGACTCTGATGCCCTTGTGTTGTCCCTGACATCCTGAAACCAGAACCTTGAAGGCTTTTTGCTGGAGCGCCCAAGGGAGACGGTGCTTGCTGGGTCTCAGGAGCCCTTTGATGTGGCTGGTGTGTGTAATGGCTCCCTTCCTCCTGCGACTGAGTGTGTCTGGGCATGTGGAGCCCTCCCTCCCAGCTGGGCGTCTGAGCCCCTCCCGCAGCACTGGCCCCAGAGGGCGACGTTCTCAGGGATCCTGCCCTGGCCTCGCTCTGCTGAGTGATCGCCTTGGTCCAAGTCATGTCACCTGGAAAAAAAAAATCTGCCTGCTGCCAGGTTTGCAGACTGCAGCGAGTTCTTACCTCTGTTCCATCCTTCATTGTTTCAACAAATTTGCGCTGAGCTCCTACCAGGTGTCCTAGATACAGGGTAGGGCAGGAATGGAACAGAAAAAGACCCTGTCCTCAGGAGCCCACGTTCCAGGGAGGGAGGCAGCTGTACCTACAAAAAAGTATACACGTTTATATATTCTCCAAATGAGGTGCCGCTAGCAGAGAGCACGAAGACACAAATCCAGGCAAAGCCGGGTAAGGGCTGGAGTGTGGGAGGACAGGGGTGCAGGTGGGGCAGCCTGTCCCAGCGGGAGGATGCTGGAGCAGCCCCGGGGGAGGGAGGAGCGGGTTGTGTGCGGAGGAAGAACCGTCCAGGCCGGGGCTGGAGGGTGAGAATGAGCTCGGTCCTCAGAGACCCCCAGAGCTGATCTGCACAGAGCAGAAAGGGGGAGAGAGGCTGAGCCCCGGAGGGCGTTGGCTTTCCTCCCCACTGAGCTGGGAGGCAGCGGGGCTTGGAGCCCCACCAACGTGCTCTGATTTGCGCTTGGAACTGCGTCGCTGCCCGGCGGCCAGGCCTCGAACAGATGCTAGTGGGCCAAAGGTGGACCAGAGAGACCCCTGGTAAAGATACTTTGATAGAAAGACTTGACAGTGGTGGCTGGGGCTGGCGAGGCAGTGGGGATGTGGGAAGGGCTTGACTTGAAGGCGGTATGACTCAGTTTGCTGATGGGTCTTACCTTGAGTCTGAGAGGAAGAGGATGAGCTCCCCCCATGCTGGATCTCAGGGCGGGTACGGCCTCCTCACAGGGAGATGGCATTCGTGAAGCTGGGCTGGTGTTCCCAAAGCGCTAGCAGGTTGTTAGCCACCCCGCCTCCCCTTTCCTCAGGTGAGGGGCGGCAGGGCTTCCAGAGGGGCAGAGAGGTAGGCGACATGGCACGGTTTGTACTCCAGAGCCTCTGCTCTGCTGTGTGGCCCAAGCAGGTTACTTACCTTCTCTGAGCCTCAGTTCTCTCATCCCTAAGCTGAAGATATGCTCAAACCTGCCTGGAAGAGTCATGAGCTTCCCGTGAGGTCCATGGGACAGTGCCTGGCACTTTTCTTCCCTTCCTTCTTCACAAAGGGCATTTGTAATGGGAAGCAGAACTCTGGAACAGGGACCTCCATGATCTGCCCCATCTGTCCATGTGAGGTCACACACACCCGGGCGCTGTGCTCTGCCCTTCAGTCTCCCTCGGAGTCCTGCTGGGCCACGTTGCAGACGGTCACGGAGTTGATGTCTGCTGGGCAGGGGTCTCTAATGACCAGGCCTCCTTGGGCTCTGCCCTGGCTCACCCCCCAGGGCACCCCTCGCCTGGGTTGGTACGAGCTCTTCCCTGTCCTCCCAGGTGGTGCCCTGCTCCTGCTGCTGCTGTTGGCCATTGGACATCTCACAGAGACCCCCAGGCATGCCGGACGTGACTGGTGCTGGTGCCTGTGGGCCACAGACCGTCCTCTGACAGCCAGGGGTCGCTTCTGCTGGGCCTCAGGGGGGCCGTGAGCTGGGACCGGTCCGCATTCCTCACCAAAACGTCAAAGTGCTCGGGTTAACTTGCTGGCTGTCACACTGGAGAGCACATGAGAACAGCACGCTTGGCCTCCCGCTTCGGAGTGCCACAGAGAGATCAGACGTGCCTAACAGAGGCCATTTCCAGTAGACAATAAATACCTACAACAGCCATCTCTCCGTCCTATTTTTGTCATGACGTTCTGTGGCGAAGCCTACCCCAGAGTCTCCCCAGAACGACTGGCACGACATCAGAGTCTGGTCCAGCTCTGGCTCCATGCTTTTAGGGTTTCTCATGGCTCCCACATGTACCTCCTGCTTACAGCAGCCGTTTCTGTAGGCCCACCCTCCCCTCCTTACCTGCCCTCTCTCCCTGCCACCAACATGCAGACGGGGCAAGTAAGCAGTTAGAGCCCCCGGACGGGAGGGGTCAGAGAGAGGCCCGGGGTTGAGAGAAAGGCCTTGAGCCCCTGAGGGGGTCGGCATCCCTCATCAGGAGGGAGGCAGCCTGTCGGCCACGGCTCAGCTTGGCTGAGAAGCTCCTGAACTGAGAGAGAGTTCCACAGGTCAGACCCGGGACGGGCTGTGTCAGAAGGCTGCTTCGGCTGGACTCGGAGCTACCGACCTTCAGGTGCCTTGAGGGAGAGTTCAGTGCTTCCAGACCCCCATTTCAGAGGGTGGCTCTGGAAGGCTCCCTGGAAGCTGGGCCGAACAAAGCTCGTGTGGGGCCAGTGGTGGAGGTGGGGGGAAGTAGAGGCAGGACATCCCACTATAGTTCAAGTGTGTTAAATGCCCTCAGGCCGGAGACCGAGCTACCAGAGGAGAGGCCCCTGTTATTTGTTTATTTGACAGAAATCATAAGTAGGCAGAGAGGCAGGCAGAGAGAGAGACGGGGAAACAGGCTCCCCACTGAGCAGAGAGCCCAATGCTGGGCTCCATCCCAGGACCCTGAGATCATGACCTGAGCTGAAGGCAGAGGCTTAACCCACTGAGCCACCCAGGCGCCCCCTTGCGAGCCCTTTCTAAGGAAGCGGATTCTAGGACACAGAAGTAGAGTGGAGGGTGCGGTCTGGGCTGGGGAGCTGCGAGGTTGTCTCACGCAGCGCTGAGCGACCCCCCTGAATTCTGCACACCGACCGCAGCCTGGCCTTGTGCTCTCAGATCACCCATGTTCTCTCAGGTCTATTGGGGGGGATGCAGGCTGGTGCCCAGCTTTCCCCGTAAGACTCTTTACTTTCTTAACTGAAGGGGAGTCTGGAAGGTTTTCAGAGGAAATTGAGGTGAGAGGGGTCCCTCAGCAGGACTGGCCTGCACTGTGCACCCAGTTGAGTCCCGGGGAGCTCAGGCTCGCCAGCCTCAAGGCCCCACAGAGCCTGCTCCTCTGGTGTGGGCTCCCCAAGTTGGACCCAGGGAAAGGGGAACAAGTGGGCTCTGCCTAGACTCTCTCTGCACCCAAGAGACCCGGGGACGGTCACACAGGCCAGGCAGGGCCTTCCAGGCAGTGTGGGGGACAAGATGTGTGTGAATAAGGGACAAATGAGCCAGCATGTTTTTTTTAAATAGGGGGTAGAGTTTTTATGTTTCCTGGCCTTTGCCCAGATGCTTCCAAATCCCAGAGAGGAATCACTCTGAGGAAAACTGAGGCCAACGCTGGTCCTAACAGTAATACGAAGCAAACCAGGTTTGGGGTTGACCTAAGCCACGTTCATTACTCCAGTGATGCCTTCCCACGGCCCCACCTACTTGAAGGCAGCAACTGGATGGTATTTGTGAATCCCAACCAGTGGCGGGCGTGAAGTAGGTCTTTTTCATAACTTTTAAACATCAGTTTCCTCCCTATTCTACAATCAAAGCTCACCTCAGGAAAATGTAAGATTACCTCATTCACACTGGGGTATACACAAATAATAACAGCTTAAAGCATTATTTGCTGAAAGTGTTCTTTCATTAAAGCCTTATTTGTGCAGCTTTTTAAAAGAGAAAAATGAAATGTTACCCTCAGGTATCATTTCACACTGTATCTATGTAGAAAGCCAGTTGTGGTTGTGAGGTAGACTAATGAGGGTATGTGTGTGTGTGTGCGCGCGCATGCGTGTGCACGTATGGAGCAGTGCGCTGTATGAGCACCTGCACCCTGTCCCCCCCCTGCCCGGGACAGCGCCCACCGGGTCAGCATCCCACGGAGCTGCCTCTTTGGATTTCATGTGTTCAGTTGTTCTGTTTTCCTTTGCAGGGTTCTACGTGCAGGAGATGGCTGATGCGAGCATGGCCAAGCTGTACTCGGGGCTGCTGGGGGTGGGGGATGAGATCCTCGAGGTGAATGGGGCCAAGGTTGCAGGGCTGGGCTTGGCTCACGTTCAGGAGCTCCTGGCCCACGCAGAGAGCTTGTCAGTCCGTGTGCTGAGGCAGAGACCTTTCCCTCGGTGACCCAGGGCTGCTCTTGCCCTCACTGTCACCCCCTCGGCTGCCCTGACCTGCCCCGGGAAGGATGGCGGGAAATGCACTGCATGAAGCTGCTTTGTGGATGGGAAACAGGTCACGGTGGCGTGGAGCCCCTTGGCCGTGGTGGGGCCACTGGGATTGAGCACCTTCTGGGGAGGGCAGAATGGTGTTTTCTGTTTAAGGATGTTAATTGATGCTGAACTGGGGACAGAAAATGCGGATCTCCTTCCCTGCCGGAGGGGTGTCAGTTTCCTTCTGTTCCTTTGTTGGCAGGAGGAGGAGAGAGACTCAGGGGCACTTGGGTGAGCCCCCGATTGTCCCCTCACCCCCAAGTCTCATCCCACTCCCGAGCAGGGGCTCCCCCAGCCTCCACACTCCAGAACCAAAGAAAGTGTTGGGCCCTATTGGCCGTGAACCTGCCTTTAAAGTCTCAAGTTTTCCGTGTCCCATTTGACACTTTGCTCTTTTTCCAGAAATGGGTGAAGTGTCCTAATGTGACAGCCTTACAGCCACTGGCCATATATTCCAAACCCAAAATTGGAACATGTGGTCTGGCATGAGAGCTTATCTGGTAGCCAGAATATTAAGAATCTCTGGGAAATTTTTGTGATATATAAAGTTAAGGGGGGAAAAATGAACCAGAGACCAAGGTCAGGGAAGGGCAGCTGTGGCCAGTGGGTCTGGCCAGCTACTCCCCCCAGGCCCCTGCCTTCTGCCTCTGCCCAGGGCGGGCGCTGGTGAGCAGGGCCTGCCTGCCTTCTCTGGTGGAGTGTGGGTACCAGCTGCAGCTGGTGCCAGGCTGTCCCCAGCCACATGCTCTCTGCCCAGATTCCCTGGTGGCCTCTGTGGGTGGGCCGGCAGGGAGTGCAATGACAGGGTACAGGCGGGGGATGGCCTCTCCACCTGGGTGCTTCCCAGCTCTAGGTCCAAAGGGTTGGGACTCTCTGGGAGTAGATGGCTGTGTGTCAGTCTTAAATTATTAAAAAGCAAAGCTGAAACTTCTCTTGCTCTGAGTCTCTAAATTCTGGGCTGGATGCTCACTTGACGTCGAATGGCCTAGAATAGGGGTCTGGGGTGGGGGAAGAGGGAGGGAGGACACGGGCACAGCAGTGAGCTGTGTTGGGCCTGCCAGAGGGGAAGGCCGGCTTTGTGTCCTGGGGTTGAGGTGACAGCCAAGGTAGATGCAGAAGCTTCCAGAGACAGTCCTTTGGCTGGGAGAGGAGCCTTGGGCAAGGTACATTTCTGAGCAGAAGACGAAAAGGAGCTAGGGGCTTTGGGTAGGTGATACTGGGGAGGAGGTGGGGGGGCAGGGATTGCAGAGGGCAGCTTCAGGGCTGTTGGTAAAACACACAGCCTTTGCTAAAATGAGTGTCATAGCAGCTCTCAGTGGGCAAGGTCACCGAAAGGCACATGTGGCCTGAGGGAAAGGTGATGGGGGAGGAGGCAGACAATCCTGTGGAGTGTGCTGTGAGGGATCTTGCTCCAGGCCTAACCTGCAGGAGCCAGTTAAAACCCCTCTCTACTGCCCCCATGGAGGCTAGGGGTTGAAGTGTGCTCCCAGAGCCCCTCCGCACTGTAGAACCCAGAGATTGAGCCTCCTGGGGGAGGCAGATGTGTGGTGGGAAGAACCGGGAGGCTCGAGGAGGGGAGCCTGCAGACACAGGCCTCAGGGTGTGAAGAGGGTGCTGGGACCGCTCAAGAGAGCAGCCTGGCCCCCAAAACTTGGGAATGGCCCCATGTCAGAAAACAGTCATGGGGAAATACTGGCAGCTCCTGTACCCCAATTTCTGGCCTGGAGGTCATGAAGTTCATGTTGAATTAAAGCTTCTAGGGACGAAGGCACTTCTCTTTTCTCTGTATGGTGATCGCAGACAGCAGGCCCTTCTGGCTCCAATTGGGAAGAAGGGGAAGAAAGGAGCTCCAGCTGGGTACGAGCCCTGGAAGGTCTCTAAGGAATCCTGAGCCACTGCTTCTGTTACTTCCTGGGGGCAGGGCCAGGCTCTCAACACATCCTACTCAGTTCTTAAAAAACAGACCTGCCAGATATGCTCTGTGTCCTCTTCCTTTACACAGATGGAGATCCTTTACACAAGGACAGGCCGTTCAGGCCTGGGCTCTCTGACGCAGGCCCAGTCGTCCCGCTGCTACCCCTCCCACACACCCCCCGCTCCGGGAAAGGCTTGACAGAGGGGATTAGACACTCTGGACCGTGTGGGAAGTGGATGTGCACTTCTTGACTAAAGTAGTGCCAGGGGCCCTGATCTGTGTGGGTGGGAGGGCACTTGGATTCCTCCGGACCCCTGTCGGACCGTCCCCATCTGCTGTCTGGGGAGCTGCTCGCCAGGTCAGCCTGTGTCACACACAAGCATCAGAATGTTCCTTCTTGGAACCAAGAAGGAACCATGCAAACGCTAGGCCTGGTGTGGGCAGCTGAGCAGGTGGGGCTGGCCCCGGATGCAGCCTCAGTGATCAGCCACCCGTGGGGCAGGGAGGCTTACCCAGGAGGGGCACCCATGCCGGGTTTTGTAACGAGTAGGAACTTACAGGAAGGATGAGGGAAAGGACACAAAATCGACAGCATGTGCAAAGGAGTGGTCTTTTCCTGTCTGACCTGTGCCCCCACTGCCGGCAGGTGACTGGTCGTCTGTGTCCGGAGCTCAGCCCCACAGAAGGCAGCAGACGCGGGGACTACACGGAACAGAACGAGGCTCCAACTTGGGCCTCACACATGACACATCCTTAGGGTGACAGGTGGGGGTGGGGAGCAAGGCGACAAGCAGAAGCCGTGGGGCGCGCAGGCCTGGGAGGGAAGCGCCGTCGCGGGCCGGCTGCGCTCCCGCCGTTGCCTGTCACAGCGTTTCCTCTGGGTGCCTCGTCCCAGTGGCCAAGGGGCCGGCGAGTGCACATCTCGAAGGGCGCGGCCTGCGCCAGGGGCCCCGGGAGCGGGACCGAAGCCGGTTGTGGGCGAGCGATCAGCAACCGCCCCGCGCCCTCCCGCCAGGGTTCTCTGCTCACGTGTGTCCCGCGGGTCCCGACAGTTCGCAGGCGGCCGGCTCTCCGTCCGTGCGCCCTCCCTGCCACCCCGCCGCCCGGGAGGTGCCCTCCTCGCCCGCCTCCCGGCCTCTGTCGCGCGCCTCCCGCTCTCCCGCCGGGGTCCCTGTGCTGTCCCTCCTTGCCTCGGCGGGGGTCCGGGGCGGGAGACAGGGGCTCCGGGCGCAATGCCCCGCCTGGCGCGGGCTCGTCTAGAGCCGCAGGGTGAGTGCAGCTGGAAGTTTGCCCGAGGCTGGGGGCGTCTGTGTGTGTGTGGGTGGGGGGGGGGGTTACCCGCCCCCAGCCCTCAACACACGCAGGACACCTTACCTGGCACCGGAGGCCGGGTAGAGGCTGGCTCCCCCTTTGCCCTCGAGGGACGCAGGGCTGGAGGAGGTGGGGGAGGGGGGCGGAGGACCGCGCTTGGCTGGAGCTGGCGGGCGGGATGGGACGGGAAACCGTGTGACTCGAGACCCACAAGCTCGGCGGGGGGCACTGGGAGGGAGGGAGCAGGATTGGCGACCCGGTGCGTGCGGGGTCCCCAGTCTCAGGCAGGCGGAGAAACCGCAGGCAAGGCTCCATTTTGGGAAGTCAAGGTTAATTCAAGGGCGTGCAGTCGCTATGCCATTTCCCAGCCTGCTCTGTCTGCTCGTCAAACACTCCAGAGCTCTTTGGGGGACATCAGGATTCAATTCTGAACCCTTCCAGCAACTCTAGGAGGGAGGGAATACTTATCTCCAGGTTACAAACTAGGGGCCTGACTAAAATTAACAAGTCAGGAAATGACAGATGCTGGCGAGGATGTGGAGAAAGGGGAACCCTCCTACACTTGGGAATGCAAGCTGGTGCAACCGCTCTGGAAAACAGCGTGCGGGTTCCCAAAAAGTTGAAAATAGAACTACCCTATGACCCAGCAATTGCACTACTGGGTATTTACCCTAAAGATACAAACGTAGTGATCCGAAGG
>PISX010035364.1:0-12982 GCA_004024625.1 Mellivora capensis
GGAGCCCTTCAGGTGGCTCCTCTGTCCCTCTGACACGCCCATCAGGGTGGGGGCTCCTTCCTTTCTGGCTCTGCCTGGTGCTCTAGGCCCCCCGGGGCAGGTCTTGCCTGATCCTGGAATCAGCGTTTCTGCGGGCGCCCGTGTCTGTCTCCCCAGGAATGGTGTTACAAGCCAACACCTGGGACTGGACATGCCCCCAGCTGCCAGGCCCTCACAGCCTATGGAGAAGGAGATCCATGAGTGAGCATCAGCCTGTGTGTTTACACGCATCCCAAGTGCATCCCCATGGAGCCACCTGTGTCACACTGAGCTGAACCTGAGTTCTGACTGCGTCCCCACCGCACGGGTCCCTGCAGCCTCCTCCCCCACAGGGAGGCCCCGGACTCCCCCACCCGCCATCCGCTCAGGAGCTCAGCTCCTGCCTCTGGGGACAGCAGTAGCAGAATTAACTGGCTTCCCGGGATGTCCCCTTCTCAGCTGGAGTGCGGTCCTTGGGTTCTGTCCCTGTGGCGCCCACGGACTGCGCTCTGCGGCAGAGTGGGCCATTCTCTCGCAGGTGGGCAGCTCCCCGTCCACAGTGCAGATGCTGCGCACGTTTGTAACACGGCTGCATGTCTGTGACCTCCCGGAGTCTGTCCCAACGCCCCCAATGTTCTAAAGTGTTTCTTAGTGGATGTATGGTGACATTTCTGACCGTGTGTGCCTACTGGTGGGAACCCTTCCATTTTTGAATGTCTGGAAAAGTCTACTTCACCTCCCGTTCTACAAAACCATTTCCTGGGTGTGGACGTGTAAGTTGACTTTCTCTGAGCACCTTAATGGCATCGCCCCACAGGTCCTTATGTGCGTCCTCTCAAGGACGAGCCTGTGGCCACTCTCACCACTGCCCCTCTGCGGAGTGTTTTCCTCTCTTTGCTGGTTTTACAATTTTTCTCTTTGTCACTTGTACTGAGCGGCTGATTGTAACTGGCCTTAGCTTGGGGGTTGTTGGGAGTCTTGGCTCTGTGAGTTGATGTTAAAATATTTATCTGTCCACCTCTGTGCACCTGTCCCCAGCGCCCTCTTCTCTGTTCAGTTAAAGTATGTGTTCCCCGCACATAGCTTCTGTGCAGCTGTATCTTCAAGTTCACTAATCTTTTCTTCAGCAGTGTCTAATCTGTCATTAATCCCATCCAGTGTGTTTTCACCTCGGACATTGCAATTTTTGTCTCTACAAGTCTGATTTGGGTCTTTCTGTATGTTCCCTGTCTCTTTATCAAGCTCATTCTCTCTCTACCCTGTTGGATGTAAAAATGTACTTAAAATAATTGCTTTAAAATTCCTATGTACTAAATCTGTCTTCTTTGTCATTTCTGGATCTACTTCTATTGATTGATTTTTATCCTCATTTTTAGTCATAGTTTTCTGCTCTTTTGCAGGCCTGATAATTTTCAATTGGAGGCCAGAATTATGATTTCATGATGTAACACAATGGATATTTTTACATTCCTATAAATATTCTTGAGCTTTGTTCTGGAATGCACTTTAGTTACTTGGAAACAGTTTGTTTCTCTCAAGGCTTGCCTTCAACTCTTAGGATCAGGGCCGCTTATAGCCCAGGGAGGCTCTCTCCCTCCTGCTGGGGCAAACCCTGTGAGTACTCTACTCATGGCCCCATGAATTCTGAGGTTTCCCCAGCTTGGGGCAAGCAGGCATTATTCCCACCTTGCAAGCAATCTGGGGATGGGGTTTTGCCCTCTTCCCCTTTTGGGGTTCCTTCCCCGGCCTTGAGGCTTTGCTCTCACACACACCATGATCAGCACTCACCAGACTACTGAGTGGGAGCTGCTGTGGATTTCTGCAACTCCCTCTGGGCAGCTCTTCTTTCTGTGGGACTCTGTCCCATGACCCCTGCGGCCTTCACTCTCAGATCCTCAACATGGGAACCCAGCAGGCTCTGCCTGGGCTCCCCTCCCCAGCACTGAGGGGGAACTCAGTTCTCACGCCCCAGGGAACACTGTCCCATACTTCCTGGAGTCTGCTGCAGGAACTGTCACCTCACAGACTTGCCTAGTTTTAGTTGCTCCATGTGGGACACTGAGTGTGGGCTCTGTGACACGGTCTCAGCCGGGGTTGGAAGCCCTAAGAGTGGCTTCAGCCTCCTGAAGGACTCCCCAGAGGCCACCCCCATCTTAAATAGTACTGGGGCTTCCCTCTAAGATGAGTGTGTGGTATACATGTGGTCAGCGTGTGAGGGGTGGTATGTGCGTCCGTACGCTGAGGGCTGACTGCGTGTCACTTGCCACAAAAGTAGTGTATGGTTCAAGCCTGAGCTCCCTGCCCGGTCATTTGTTTTAGATTAGGAAGCAAATTGTGCCAATTTAGTGCCCGCTTCTAGAAGTTCCATCTTCCTCTGCTGCACAGCCCCTGCCCCACCCCTGGTTTAGCACAGTGTCCAGACCCTCAGCTACGGCCACTGGGCCACATGTGGGGACAAGTGAGATCTCCATGTTCCAAGTCAGCAGCTACAATCCTAACTACAAGGACCCTGCAAAGTCAAAGTTCTAGTGTCATAAGGAAGGACACAGGTCACGCAGTTCTAACCCAACAGAAATCTGCTCTACTGCAAGCGGATGGCAAAGCTAGTAAAACACAGCACCTGCGTTTTAATTTTATACCTTGTTATTTTCAGCACAAATGCCAAGTTTTTGTTTGTTCCTTATTTTTGCCTCAGTTATGATTATCAGAAGAGTGATACACCCAAAGCCGTGTATCATTCAGACCTCGTGCTCCCTGATCTTCCCAAGACACTGGGTGAGGGGTGCCTGGGGGGTTCATTCAGTGCAGCCTCTGCCTTCAGCTCAGGTCAGGATCCCGGGGTCCTGGATCGAGCCCCGCGTCAGGCTCCCTGCTCAGTGGGGAGCCTGCTTCTCCCTCTCCCACTGCGGCTCCATCTGCTTATGCTCTCTCTATGTCAAATAAATGAATAAAATCCTTAATTAAAAAGAAAAAAAGGACCCTGGGGTGAGTTCACCGTCTTCAAGGACCCGCTGGGCTGGCAGACAGACGCCACGTGGTTCGTGTGGCCGGTGAGGCGGACTGGGCTCAGTGACGCCTTCTTTCCTTTTTGTGGGATCTCACACCATGGGTGCACGAGAAATGGCTGTATTTGAAAGCACAGGGAGCAAGCCCGCAGTGACGGGAGCTCCGGTGGGGCCGCTGCCTGCTGAGTGCCCCGTGCCTTTCCTCATCACCACCCCAGGGCCCGGCGGGCTGTGCGGGCCCTCCACTGAGAGAGCAGAGTCTCAGACGAGTCACACACGTGCCCCAAAGTGACAGCGGCATTTGTGATGACATGTGAGGCTACGGTTCTCCCCTCCCTCTCTTGTCCGGCCCCCCAGAGCGGAGGTCAGGAGGTTGCCCTCCCCGCCCTCCAGGAACACTGGCCCCGGCCTCCTTGGAGCCCCTCCTGCCTCCGTCTGTTCCTTCCCTTGTCCACACCTCCGACTGCCCCCCGCCGTGGGCCGCCGTCCTAACCGGCAGGTCTTGTCAAGAACGTGTATCGTTTTGTGCACCTCCTGCCTTAAGTGTCGTGGGTGCTGTGGGGTCGGCACGTGTCCTGTCGCTTAGGCTGGGGGTCGAGGGTCCGCCCATGCTGTGAGCTGACTAACCACCACTGCGGCGGTGCGTGGGGTACCCAGCACGTGGGCCACCACTTCACGTGTGGTCCATCCTGGGGCGTGGCCCGTGTGGCTCCAGGACAGGAGGCCTCGGGGTCAGGGACCTGGAGCCGCAGTGTCCCTGGGCTTCGTTTGACCCGTGCGGGATGGCTGCCCAGCTCACAGCCGGCGGTGCCGAGGGGACCGCCCATACCACGGCCAGTCCCAGCCCACTCGGTGTCCCAGTCGGCCAGGCAGCCGGGTGGAAAGCGCTGCTTCGGTGCGATGACCCCCGAGTCGTCCCTTCCCTCCGCACACACGCGCCTGTCCACGGGGCGGGGCCGAGGCCGGGTGCGCCCACAGCAGCCGGCCGAGGGCCCTTCGCTCCTTGTCACCAGAACTGCGTGTTGTGGCCGAAATCAATCTCCGTGTGGCCCCCTGCCCCCCGCCCCCAGCCCATTCGCTGCATAACCCTCAGTTTTTCGTGGCATCTGAATCATGCCAACCTCGACCTACTAGAGAAAAGGATGAAAAGCAGGTGTTGAGAAAGGACGTCTGGGAAGGGGCTGCCAAGGCGCAGCGTTCTCGCGGGGTCGCCGCGGCCGCGTGCGGTTCTCATCCTCAGCCGCTGCCGCGCGTTGCCGTTCCCCGTGCGCCGGTGCAAATCCGTGCAAACGTGCTTGGTGTGCGGGGACCCCGGCCTGGACTTGGTCTGTGCTGCCCCCTCACACTTGGCTGCTCGGCTGGACGGGGTTCTCGGGGCGGGGTGGGCTGACAGTCGTCTCCTTTAGGATTTCCGCCATTGGCGTCCTCGAATCGATCTGGTTATCTTTTATGTTAAAACTCAGCTTTCGGCTGCCTAAGCCCTCGGGGCACGGAAGCCTCTGGTCCCGCCCCCTCCTGCTTGGCGGGTTCCCCACCCTTCTGTGCTGAGCCCCCAAGAGACGTATCAGAAGGCGACGGCCCAGAAAGGGACTTTGGCTTTTCCTCCGGAAGTCCCTGTCTCTGAGACGGCCGGGGTCTGACTCAGACTCCGCTGCGAGTGGGAGTGGGGCGGCGCGGCCGCGAGGCAGGCGCGGGCTGGGAGCACATGGGAGACGCCTGCTGCGGTGGTCACCGGAATCAAAAGCATCGACGACGCGTCAGACCTCGCGGAGTTCCCAGAATCCGATGCCCTTAAAGCCCGCAGGCTGCAAGCGGCCCCTGAGAGCGACTGCGGGGCCGAGACTGGGTCTCCATCTCCTACACACGCAAGCGCCCGCGGGCCCGACGGCTCGGGGCCGCACCTTCCCGCACGAAAGCGGCCGAGCGTCCTTGGGACAGGATTTTCGGTTCAGGGCTCTTTCCTCTCACACGCTCCTTGGAAAGAGTTTCCCAGAAGCCGGGGGGACCCGCCGGCGTGTCACGGCAAAGCGTCCTGCGGCGGGACAGCACGTGGATTCTCTCCCAGAACGTGCTGGAACCCTGCGGAACAAAGACAAGCACTGCCGCACGTCCGCCGTAAGAGCTCACGGCTTCTTGAGAAACCTGCGAGCCTGACAGAGGTTCGAGAACACTTTCCCCCTAAGTTCATCCAAACGAAGGGGAGAAAACAGCCACCACCAGACGTTACTGAGACCGTAGCCTAGACTCGCTGAATATCAGCCGGTTTCTGGGACCTTGGGACGGACGTGCCTGCCAAGCCCACCAGGTAGTTCTTCTCCTTTACAGCTGGACGTTCTGCAGCTCCGAGGAAATACAGCGATAACGAAAGCCCCAGCAGCCAGCGTTCCGGCCGGAGCGAACCCTCCGCCGTCCTCCGAGCCGCGGTGACGGCGGCTTCCCCCCGCGCCTCCGCCTCGGGCGAGTGGCTCCTGATCGCCTCCGTTCGTGGCGCCCTTTGCTTCCAGTACCAGGTTAAAGACCCTCAGTCCCTCGATCTCGCCCCTCCGGCCCGTCTGAAACACTCGCGCTGCTCTGCTGGGGGTTGACGGGGGACCCAAGCGCCACCCTGTCGCTCTCAGAAGAAAGCATCGTTTGCCTGGCGCTGATTTTGCCTGTTGGTCAGGGTCACGGCCGCGCCAGGGCTGGGAGTCCGCTTTCTGCCCATCCAAGTTTCCGGTCCACTTGAAAGCAGGTCCTGGCTTAGCCGTTCCTAAGTTATAGGAGCCGACGAAACTGCTGTGGGTTTGAACGTCTTAGCGGAAGAAAAAAGATTAGGGAAGCATCAGCTTTGGGTGACGGTCACGTCTGCCCCTGAATCTTCGTTCGCGGTCTGCTAGTGAAAAGGAGTAAACGAGACTCTTCTGTGTAACTTTGTAGTCTCCTCGTGTTACCAGATAGCTGAGGTTTTGACCCCAGGGGTTTGCGAGGACCAGGGTTGAGTGCGGTGAGAGTGGTTCACGGGACAGCAGACGGTCTGCGTGTGGGCAGCGGCAGGGAGTGGTTTGCTCCAGGGGGAAACGTCCACACTTCCGACTTCTGAATAAACTGTGTGAAAACGGTGTGAATATGATGTGTCTTAAGGCAAATGTGGGGCGCCCGGGGGGCTCAGTCGGTGAAGCGTCGGCCTTCGACTCAGGTCATGATCCCGGGGTCCTGGGATCGAGCCCCATGTCGGGATCCCTGCTCCGTGGGGAGCCTGCTCTGTCCCACCTCCCACTCGTGCTCTCTCTCAAATAAGTAAAATCTTTAAAAAATTAAAATAAAATTCAGCTTTCCTGGAATTGTCTTCCTCTATGCTGTGGAACCTGAGTCTAACCATGTGGGTTCCAAGTGGCCACGCGACTCAGTGCTGCCCCTCCTGTGGACCCTCCAGCACCTCCAGGCCCCCAGGACCCCCCAGGACAGTCCTTATCTACAGCTGGTCTTCCTCGAACAAACAAGAATTCTATTATCACACATTTATTCTTAGAGATGACTGGAATCAATTTTCCAAGCTGGAAAAACCACACTTACCGTGTTCTGGTGAGCGCCGTGTCCGTCGCGCAGACCTGACGGTCGGGGAGACACAGCCCGGCCCACGGAGCCTCCCCGTGCAGGCCCGTGGCGTGCCTTCCCGCTCACTCAAACGTCCCGACAAGCTGGTTGTCTCCCCACAGACACTCTGCACATGTGCACATGTATTTTTTTAACCGGCTACTTTATTCAATTCTCTTACGGTTCTAACACTTTTGGGGGCATTTCCTTTGGCTCTCGTGGGCCTCCTGAATCCATAGCCCCTGAAGGTGAGTAGCTCCTGGGTGGGACTCTGAGCTCCTTCCCTGCCACCCTGGGGACACCTTCAGGCCCCCCCACTGTGCCAGGGAGCGGTGGGTGCCAACGCTGGGCGGAGACAGGCCCACAGACATGGACCGCTGGGCTCATGCCAGTGCCTTGAAGGCAGGGACATGGCTCCTTGTCCTGTCTCTCACCGCGTCCCCACGGTCAGCCCTGCTGTGTTCTCATCTCCTGCCACACACAGCTGGTGGGGGTGGACCTGGACCTGGGCAGTGGGGCAGCTGGCGTGGCCCAAGACCTGAGGGAGCATGAGGGACCACTGGGGAGGGGCCCCGGGGGTGTGCCGTCCACACTGCTCTCCACGGGGCTGACGCCGCCTGGCGGCTGGTGGCCGCCGTGCCGGACAGCACAGGTCTCGGAGAAGGCAAGAGGCGCCCAGAACCTCTGGTGACTGAGGCGGGACCACGGGCAATGGAGCCGGCCCAAGCTGGGCTTGGGCTGATGGCAGGAGGCCTCCTGGACGCAGACGTCGCCAGGAGCAGGGCAGAGGTAGGAGGGGGCCTGCGCTGATCCCACTCTCCCTTGGGCCATGACTAGGGCACCCGGGAGACCATGGCTGGTCGGCAGTGGATGGCCGAAGCTCGTCCTCAGTGTCTGGAGGCCTGGCACCTACCCGGGACCTCAGGGTCTCTCAGGGCCCGTGCACAGCCCCCATCGAGGTGTGGCTTTGGGGCCACGACAGGCAGGGCAGGTTCCGGGTCTGAGCCAACAGAGAGGCCGTGTCACTGCTTGGGTGGACGGAGAGCCCACCGGGAGCACGATGGGCTCGGGGTCGAGGAGGCAACGTCAGGCTCCCACTCTACCCTCAGCCCTTCACAGTGTGAACCGTTGCCGCGTGCATGGACGGTCTTGGTCAACGCAGGCAGAGGTCTGAGAGGGAAAGGGAAATGCCCCGTCAGGCGGCAGCCGGACCGGCGTCGCCTGCCACGGGGAGCCGGCAGCGCTCACTGGCTGTGGGGCCCCTGGCGGCCTCAGGGAGCCCACACGTGTCCCCCGCACTGCCCCCGGCTGGATGGACCCCAGAAGCAGAGGTAACAGGCCTCCCTCCCCTGCCCCACAGGAGGCCCGTCTCGGCCCCCTTTCAGCCCCGAGTGGGGCAAGCAGAATGCGACCCCGGCTGGTGGAGACTCCCCACCAAGGCACTGCTCCCACCCGGCTGGGTCTCGGGCAGAACGGAGTGATGCCACATTCCCGCCTGGACGGGCCCCGGACCTGTGGCCTGGCTCCCAGGCCTCAGCTTTCCACGGGCCCAGGAGGGCCCTGCCAGACAGCACAGACCAGCTCCCTAGCAGGACACTTATGCCCAAGCTGCCCTATCTCGGGGGACAGTGTCCTGGGTCGGGACCTGGTGAGCTCAAGACAGACGGACGCAGGGCCTTGCCCATGCCCAGATAAGCAGCTGTCCCTCTCCCTGCCCAGTGCCGGTGCGAAGTGTCCAGGCTGGTGGAAGACATGGGGGGTCGCAGCGAGTGAGGCCAGAAGCACCTTCGATGGTCCCGTTCTGAACCCGCCCAGTGCCACCCCCGCCTCATTCCGACGTGTGGGCCACTTGCGGAGAGATGACACCCTCTGTCATCCCCTCCACTGCACATGGGCCCCCGGCTCCCACTGGCCATCAAGGCCAAGAGGACCCCAAGCCCGGAAGCCAGGCTGGCAGCCTCAGCTGGTGACCCTTGGTGCGGCCAGGAACCCAGTCCGTGACAGCTGCGCCCCAAACCACGGGCCCCCAGGCCCCCAGGCAGCAGAACCAGCACTGGGTGGGATGTCTGCACAGCTTCAGAAAGAACTCGATTAGCTTTAATTAGCATAAATGTAAGCAATTTTAATTAGTTTTAGCTAATTTTAAACCTTTAATTAGTTAAAAACCAGGGTGTTCACACAAAAAAATGTCAGATTCCAGCTTTCTTTTGAGAAGTCGGCGTCACTAGCAGCACCATTCCATCCCCCGGTGGGGCGAGCAGGGCTCACTGAGAACAGAGGCCGGGGGGGCTTGAGGGAGAAGGGGGACGGTAGGGGGTGGGGAGCCCCGGGCAGCAGGGGGCCCTTGGGGGGGGCCTGGGGGAGATCGAGGACCTGGGGAGCTCTGGAGGAGATCGGGTTCCCTAAGGGAGACAGGGAGCCCAGGGGGGAAACGGGGGGCCCGAGGGAACGATGGAGGCCCTGGGGAGTGGGGGACTGTGGGGGTCCCAGGGGAGGATCCGAGGCCCTGGTTCCCCAGGCTCCATCCAGACCCTTGCCTCCCCATTTCCTGATGTCCCTGCATCTTGGGTAGGGCCCCTTGTTTCCACTGGGGGTGGGACCATGTGCTCTATTTAGGCAGTAACCCTACAGATCAGGGGCCATGACGTTCCCTCCCCAGGTGACCACCCAGTGGCAGCAACCGCCCTCCTCTGGGGACGCCGATCATGCTCCCTCTCCTCAGGGGAGCACAGTTGAGGCCTGAAGGGACCCTGGCAGTGGCCACCCAGCTCCTCATGGCCCTCTTCCCATGTCTGTGTCCCCCCTGCTCAGCGGTACCTTGAGCTTCGTGGCCTGATGCATGACCTGTGCCACTGCCCGTGGACACGGGGCCTCCTGCCGACATAGGGCCTTCCGCACCAGAGCTCGCTGATTCTTGCTGAAACATAGCCCCTTCCCATCAGCCCCCAAACAGCCCCCAAACCCGTCTCCTGCACCACCCCGGGGCTGGCCAGGCTCCGCGGGGCTCCCCTGGAGGCAGGCAGAGCCTGGGACATGGAACCTCACTCCTGCCTGGCTTTCTGCCCCTCCCTAGACCTGGCCTTGCCAAGGTCAGGGGGTGCAGTGACCCTCGGGGTCAGCAGGAGGCGCTGTCAAACCCGCTGTCTCGGGAATCAGTGTGCAGCCCCGGCACCCCCAGCCTTGGGGCCACCACATGGCCTGACCCGTCCATCCCCTGTCAGCTTGGGCCCGAAGGGCAGGAGGCTAGTCAGCATCAGTCCCAGAGCTGGAGGGCAGGGGAGGGCAGGGGAGGGCCATGTGGGACTCTGGGGCCAGACCTTTCCAATCTCACCTCTCCCTGCAAAACCTGCCGCCCGCTGACCCCTCAGCCAACAGAGCCCAGCCAGTGGCCACTGCCATCAAGCTCTAGCCTCAAGGTCTGGGACCCCCAACTGCCGGGCACCTCCTCAGGGAGCACCAACACGGCCAGAGGCCACAGGGGTGCCAACTGTGCATGTGGTTAGCAGCGAGAACCTGTCCACTGTCGTCCCTGCATTCAGGGAGGGACATGGCGCCAACCCCTCGGCTGGTGGAGCGTTCCCCACTGGTCACTCCCTGCCACCCTCCCTGCCCCGACCGAGCCCACACTAACAAGCAGGGTTGTGGTCACATGCCCCTCAGGGCCCTGCGAGCTCACCTCTGCCCCCACCTGCCCACCCACCCGCCAGATCATGATGGTCAGGGTGGGCCTCGGGGCCCTGAATGCAGTCCCGGCTCTCGGGAGCTGAAGGGCAGCACCGCGTTGTCGCCTGAGGAAGCAGGACGTGATGCCAGGAGCCGCCTGCCACCTGGTGGCCACGTACCCAAGCTGGACATGTGGATGCTGTGGAGACAGCATCGCGTCCAGGAAAAGGAGTGAAAGAACAGCGTTTCCAGAAGAGGATGATGTAAGATGAGTCAAATAACAGGACGCGACATTCTGGGAACATAAAATCACGGAACAGCCCTAGAAACCCTGAATTCTCGATGAGGGCCCTTCTGCTGGGTCAGGGTGCTGACTCCCTTGGTTTTCTGTTTAAAAAGTGGAAACAAGGCATAATGTTAGGACTTGATCAGTCTGGATGGTAGTTAGAAGTAAAATAAAAGGGAAAAGGAAAACCACCGCGAACACCAAGAACAAAGCTCACCGACCCGTTGTCCGCCGGCAGCACAACAGTAGTAAGAATAGTCGCCTAGCGCCGTGACGGCAGCCCCAGCTGGAGAAGCCAGGCACGCGCTGGCCGGTGAGCGGGTCCACAGGGCGCGGCCCGCTCTGCGTGGGGGCTGCGCGGCCTGCGCGGGGAGGAAATCCCGGCGCCCGCTCCAGCCTGGCTGCGTCCGGAGGCCGTCATGCTCGGTGACCGGACACAGAAGGACCAACCCCGCGTGATTCCACTCCTTGAGGCCCCTGGAGTCCTCAGCCACAGAGGCTGGGGGGGGGAGGAGGCGAGGATGGCGGTGCACCATGGGGGCGGGGGAGGGGGCTGTGCTCTGGGGAGAGGGAAAACCCGGAGGGTTCAACGGCGTGACCTGGTGTCACTGAGCCGCACCCTGAGAAGCGGCCAACTCTGTACATTTCATGTTCTATGTATTTTGCCATGATTTATACAAGGACAATAGTGAGGCCCAGGCCGTGGATGTGATGGGGGCCCCCGCCTGCCGCTGGGGGTGAGGAGTGGGGACAGGGGGTGCGCAGCCTGGGAGCACTCCCGCTGGGGCTCGTCTGGGACTCTGTCCTGGGGACGTCCTCGTGGGGGAACATTCGTTATAACCCAACACAGTCCTGCATCACGCAGACGCTTCTGAAACAGGTCGTGTCCCTTGTCCTCGTACACAGCAGGATGGACGGGGGACACCCTCCAAAGGAATGGACCCCCAGGCCTCACCGGTCACCACTGGGGGGGACTGTCCCCACCCCCTCTTGGGGAAGCAGCCCCCACTTCCGGGAGTGCCCCCCAAACTGGGAGACACCCAGCCCCTGCCTCTCAGTTGGGGGTCCTCCCAGGGCCAGCACATTGCAAATTTGGGAGAATCTGTCTGCTTGGTGTTTCTGGAAGGAAAGAGCTTTTGTTGCTCAGGATCTCGAGTATTTTGTGTACTTTTTGGAGCTCCCTCCCGCTACAGAGACCCAGGAGAAGGGCAGGCGGAGGGGCAGAGCTGCGATGCTGGGGACAGGCTGGGCCCAGGCAGCCTCCCAGGACAGAGTGCAGGAGCCGCTCATGGCTCAGCCGGGGTCCGGGGAATGGGGCCTGCACTCGGGCTCATCCCCCCTCCGTCCCCACCCAGGACCCTCAAGAGGGCCCGCCTGCAGGGGCCGGTGCTCCGCACACCAGGGGGCCGAGCTCCAAGCAGGGGGCCTGTCCTCCCCAGCGGGGCTCCCTGGGTGGCCTCCCTCCAAGGGAGGAGCGACAGCAGCTTGGAACGGTGATGCTGAAACGTGCGAGCCGAGTCTGGACAACTCCCGCCACTGTGGTCCCCTGTGGTCGCCGGGAGCCACACACGGCGCTTCCACTCGAATTAGGAAAGTTAAGAACGCAGTTTCGAGCTGCATTTCTAGGTCTCCGGGGGCCACGGGGGGCCGCAGGCAGCGTCTCCGTCATCATTCATTGCTCCGCGCAGCTCACACAGGACTCGCGTCAGAATTCACGACGGGCCTTACAGCTCTGACAGGGCCAATCACCCAGTGTTTTGTAAGGACCCATTTTATATTTTTACATTTTAGCCAGAGGCTTCCCTGCTCCCCTTCCCCCAGGGAAACTACTTAAAAGCAAGTCCCGGAAACCAGCCTCGGGTAACAAAGCCCAGATACAAGGGTGGGTCAGGCCCGGCGGAGACATCCGATCAGTGGGGGGGATGCATACTGTCTCCCCAGTTACCAAGGAGTAGGGGCCCCGCCCTTTGGGAGCCTTCCGGCGCCAATTCTGACCAAGGTGATAGGCTGGCTCAGATGTCTACTAGGGTAAATTGTAATTCAGTTGGTCACCTGGCATCACTGCGGAGTCTCCTGTGTGTGTTACAGTCTCATTGGCCACCTGTGCGTGGCCAGGCCCGACCGCATGGCCTTTGCCCTTAAAAGCCAGTCTGCGAAACAGGGAAGGGTCGCCCTCTCTGTAAGCGGTGCGTCCCCGAACGTTCGGTTAGATTTCTGATGCTTGGCGCGAAATAAAGATTTGCTTGACCTTCGCTTTGTATCACTCTCGCTCCTTTAATCACGGCCCCATTTTGGGGGCATAACAATTTAAACCGCACCAGAGAGTTGAGCAGACTCAGAGCAAAGACGCGCGCTCACTAGCGAGCACGGGAGGCCCGGCCCGATGTCCGGACGACTTGTCGTGGAGGCAGAGGCACCACCATCGCTCCCGCTCCGA
>PISX010035365.1:0-12992 GCA_004024625.1 Mellivora capensis
TATGATTGACAGAAGAGCCTTGTTATAGTTCTTCTTTCCAGAAACTTGCTACCCTCTCCTTCATTAAGAAATAAGTTACTTCTTTAAGTTTTGAGGTTAAAAAATCAGGGTACTTACTCTGCCGTTGTCACTAAGGATGCACGTACAAATCAGAATCTGATTAAGCAGTGCAGTTTATCTCCAAGTTGCTTGTGTGCTTATTTTTAATATCTTTAAAGGGAGAATTCTATGTCTGATTTTATCTTTTCTCTTCCCAGGGAATGGGAGTTAGGATCACCACCACAGCCATCAACATCATTATCACCGTCTGTATCAATTACCAACTGCTGCATGACAAATTATCTGAACATTTTGTGGTTTAAACAATAATAAATATGAATGATATCTTATAGTTTCTGTGAGTCAGCAATCTGGAAGTGACTTAGCTGGGTCGTTCTGGTGTAGGGTCTCTCTTGAGGTTGCAAATAAGATGTAGGTTGGGGCTATAGTTCTTTAAAGACTTGGCTGGGACTAGGCTGGATACATTTCTGCTGCGGTTCACTCATCTGATTGGCATGTGGTATTGGCCTTTGGTAGGAGGCCTCAGTTTCTTACTATGTGGATCTCTCCATGGAGCTGCTTGAGTGTCCTCATGACATGGGGGCTGACTTCTCACAGAATGAACAATACAGGAGATCGGGGTGGGAGCTGCAATGGTTTTCGTTGTCCTAACCATGGGAGTCATGCAGAGTCATTTCAACAATACCCTGTGGTTATCTGGGTCAGTTCCATTTAATGTGGAGAAGCCTATTTGAGGGCTTAAAAGCTAGAAGACGTGAATCACTTGGGGCCATTTTGGACACTGTCAACCACATTATCATAATAAATTTCTGAATAAAGGAATGACTTAAGAAATGAGAAATACACAAACATTTAAGAAAAATATTCTCTAGTTAGATTTTCTTATAGGAGAAGATGATAGTTGTAGATCTCCTTTTTTTCACTCCTGACATGCCATTCTTTAGTTTTTAGTTAGAAGGAGGCAACAATAATTTCTATCTAAACTTAATGTCAATTAACACAGTAATTACAAGACAGTAGCTAGTCTCACATGATAATTGATGATAATTGCTTCCTGCTTTAATTGGTATATAAACAAGACTATGCACTAGGAATCCAAACATTCCTTCAAAAGGAAAAAGAAAATCAAAGAAGAAAATTTGTCAAAGTCATTTGTAAGCTGATAAGAAGCTAACAAATCCAGCCTACATGTCTACAAGGCATCAAAGCAGCTGCTGGTAATGCTTGGCACTTTCTCAGAGCTGGCAAGAATGACAGAGGAAGTGAGACCACCACTCTGGTTGGCATTAGCCCCAGGGTGCTGCTGAGATGTGTGCTGATGCCCAGCTGTCCATGGCAGTGATGCCAATGTGCTGAAGTACTTGAAGGTTGCCAACGTGACAGACCAAAGTAGGCTCATCAATGAGAGATGGGATGCTCTCTCTCCTCCGTTGCCACCTGTGCCTTCTGGAAAGATGGGTTCAAAGAAAAATAGGGAGGGATAAGGGTTAGTGTTGTTTTTGAGATGAAATGGTCTAGAAATCTATACCTCACAGCATCTGAAAGCTAGGGGAAGCGTAAGAAAAGAAGGCATGTAATTCAGGTACACAGGTTAGCTTCCATTTGCGAGAGAGGGGAAAGAGCCAATGAATGAGGCAAGGGAAACTTCTAGAAACCCAGCTGCATCCTCATAGAATAGTAGATGGATGGCAGATGGAAACTAATTAATATCAGTATATCCAAGTAGGAAGGAAATAAAAGAAGGTATAGGAGAAAGAATGGTTGTCCAAGACTAGAGATTTTGAAACACTGAGGAGATACAACATCTTGAGGGCAGCAGGCATAGGTGGGTGTCATCCCTATGTCCTTGAAACCATGGGCTTCAGCAACATCAGTAGCAGTTCCTGCTCAGAAATCCACTGAAGGTGATCCCGCAGTGAGAACAAATGTGAGAGCTGGAGGAAAAAAATATGCTAGGAAGTTGATATCTCAGATCCAGATAATTCCAGTCAGGAAGCAGAGTCAACAACCGTTGGGACACAGGAGCAGAGGGCTGCTCACAAAAGACTATGACAGTGATTTTAAGCAGTAGGTTGGAATGCTTATTCAGTTCTAAACTAGGAATGCCAGACATAGCTCAGAAGGGAAACAGAGCTAAAGTTTTCTGAAGATGCAAGATGGGAAGGAAAGGCACCTCGAGTAAGATCTGATGACTAGGAATGTCACCATTGTAGAATTTGAAACTTTGCTAAATAAGCAACAGTCTCTCCAGTGCTACTATTTGGATGGTGAAAAAGTGAGCTGAGGTGGCAAATGGTGCCCTAACATGGTTCATTATGGAACCAGGGAGATTACTCCCAATTGTGTTTATTTTCCTAAGTCAGGAACCCTAGACTGGTGGTGGGTATTATGAAGGGCACATATTGCATGGAGCACTGGGTGCATAAAAAATGAATTCTGGAACACTGAAAAGAAATTTTAAAAAATAAATATAAATTAAAAAAAACAACAACAGGAGACTGAACAACAACCTGGCCAGGGTGAATCTGAAAAGGATCCCCTTTTCTCCTCACTTTCTCTCTTTCCTCTTTGAGGGCTACGATTCCTAGGTTCTGGAAATATCATTTTGCTTGGCAAAACTACCCTAAAACTGGGGATATACTTATTTTCTAAATTTCATGGGTGTGGGGCTCAGACTGTGACAACCCTATGCATCCTATTAACAGTTTGGACTCTTGATTAATGAAGCTCAATGAGATTTATTTGCTATGAGCTTGGATGAGCAGATCCGTGAATGAACAGCTCAGACTGAACTCCCAAAGGAGACTCAACGCTATCTTCACTTCTGAATGAATATCTAGTCTGAGATTGGGCATAATACAGCTATAGTGAGGGGTGCTGAACTTTGAACTTTAGATTCTTTTTACTTTCTCTTGATCAAGTTCATTTTAGTTGCTGTAACAAGCAAACCCTAGACTTTTCACATGAAATGCTATTTGTAGTGGTGATGTCATCACTGCTTCATACAGGCATGGGGGAGCCCAGGTTGAAAGAGAGTTGGGTAATTTGGGTCAGTACCCAGCAAGTAGAGGGGAGAAATGAGAGAAACAATGAAAGATCATGCCCAGGCTTTTCTGGGCCTGGAAGTAGGGGTCATATTACTTCTGTCCCTATTTCATTGGCCAGGACTCAATTATTTGGCCACATTTAGATGAAAGGGGGCCTGGCCAGTGTAATTGACAACCACTTCCAAATAATGACTATATATTATGAAAGAGGAGTTTGATTCTCTAAAGGACAGCTTTGCCATAGTCTACAGAGTGTTAGCTAACAAAGGCAAGATCATTTGATTTGGGCTTTTAATTCCTTTAGACATTAAATTCTTCAGATTTATATTGCAAAGGGTTTTATATTGGCAATTTATCTTTTTTTTTTTTTTGCAAATATGATACTGGAAGTGGTTTTATTCAACTTTAGGACATTTCTAGGTGATTGGTTTTAAGTTACCAGAATGTCTTCCCAATATTCTTAAATCTTGTCACAGAACCTCCAGTAAGCTTTACTGGACAATTTTCCTGAACACAACTAAAGGCAAGACAAAGAATTCTGGGTATATGTTCAGGATACATACAAAGTTTTCCAAGTTCCTGTTACAAATGGATTGCTCATACTATTTCAGAACGTTTTGGGGGCAAAAACCTACCCATCTGTAGTTCCAGAGGGACACTCGGTGGAATAATGGCTGATGTTGGAGGTGAGGTCTTCCCTTGAAGGGCATAGCTTCACTCCTGGTAGGGGTGATACTGAAAATCAAACCTGAATGGATTCAGAGAGCCCTGTGCTGGGCATGTAAGGGTCATTTGTTTCTTCTTCCTTCCCTTTGCTTTTAGAAGTCTTTGATGGAATGAGTGCTGGGTGTTCTATGCAACTGATGAATCACTAAATTCTACCTCTGAAACTAATAATACAGTTTGTGTTAATTAAGAAAAAAAAGGGAAGTCTTCCCTAAGGCAATTTCTGTTGGCCCCAGTGGTTCTTTAGCACTGAACGGTGGGGTTGAGTGTCCCTGGCCTGCCTCTTTTCCATGGGGTACACCTGCAAAGAGAAAGCACCTGTCAGTGTGCACTTTAGTAAAGTGTATTGTGTAGTCTGGGCCTGCATTTTTGGGGGAGGGAAGCTTCAATTCAGAAGAGTATCATTAAGCTCGTTTGGTCCTATAGTTTAGCCACGTCCTCCTGCCTAATTTTCTCTGGTAATAAAGCTGGCATTGTGATTTCCATCTGCCCGACTCCATATGACAAGGTCAGTTGGTTTGAACTTGAGGGATGTTATTTTTTGACCCCATCAAATCCACAGCTATAGACTGGATTGGAATCCTGGCACTCCTATCTATGATCTATGTAGCACTGAGAAATTTGAATGGTCTCTCTGAGCTTTGGTTTCCTGCCTAGTAAGTAGAGGCAATAATTATCTCTTTACAGTAGTGGTGTGAGAAGGAGATATGATCGTGGCTATAATATGCTCTGTACAGCACCTGGCACACAGTAAGGACTCAACAAATTATATCTTTTATTGTTATGACACATTTTTCCAGGGCGATCTTATATCACATGTGTGTTGCATATATAGTGCTGGGAAATAATTAGCTTTTACCTTTCCTTTTGATTATTCATGGTGACATAATAATCAGTACCTGTGTTATCTCCAAGCACCAGAAATTAAAAATTCAATGAGGTCAGTGACAGTAGGCTGAGAAAGATGACAGGACTGGGAAAAGGTTTTCCCATATTTTAAGATGCATTTAAGCTGGGCAACTTTCCAACCACACCCCACCCACCCAATAAAAATAAACACACTCTTCCAAGTGGTCCCCTCATACCCACTCTTTCAGGTTTTGCCCTGTCCTCTTTCTGTACTTTTCATTTACAGGTTTGTCTGCCTTTGTCAACTCTGGTCTTCATGGGGACCAAATCGATCTTGAAGTCTTTGGGCTGCAGGCACTAGCCTACAACCATTGGGACAGGGTAGACTCTCAGCAAGTGTCAGTTACACTGAGACATCTTTTATTCTCTCGTAACACCTGTGTATGTCAGAAGTCCTCAGATTGTGCTTCTCTGTAACATATATCCGAGGAATAAGATAAGGCTCCATCAGCACCTGGTGATTTTAATAGGAATGGACAACTTCCTGAGGAAAGGTATTTTAGTAAAATCTGTAGCCAGGCGTGGAGGGAGGAAGAAGGGGAGGTAGTTTGAGTCAAAGCCCTCTGGATGGTCCAGGTCTGCTCTTCTGTGCCCAACTGAGAACTGCAGTGTCTCACTTTTTCAACCCTGAGTCCCTAGCCTAGCACAAGTCTTCAATATCTATTTATTGAACGAATAAGTGTTTTCCAAATGCTGAAGAGAAATGGAGACATGGATAGGGTCTGGGTGGTGGAGAAAAGTCATGTATTGGTCATTGACATGGGAGCGCTATCAGATAAGCCATCTCCAAGCATTTCATCTTACACTGTGAAGGCATAGATTAGCTGCCAATTTCTTTATCAAGTTGAGGAACTTCTTTTCTATACTTTATGAGGGTTTTTGTTTTATATTGTGAATGGGTTTTGAATTATGTAGAAACTTACTTACTTTGTTAAGGATTTATTTATCTATATACCTAAGGGATGTTGGTCTGTGGTCTTGTCTTCTAATGATGTCTTTGTCTGGTTTGGGTGTGAAGGTTATACTGGTTTCCTAAAATGAGTTGGCACACGTTCTCTTCTTTTCTACTTTTTCTGGGAGGGATTGTGTAGAATCAGTGTTAATTCTTCTTGAAACATTTGGTAAATTTCTTTTTAGTAAAACCACCTAGGCCTGGAGATTTCTTCTCAGTAGTTTGCATTCGATTTCCTTAATAGTTATAGGGCTATGCAACTGATGAATCACTAAATTCTACCTCTGAAACTAATAAAAAAATAGTTACAAGGCTACTCAAATGATCTATTTCATGTTGGGTAAGATAGGTTAGTGTGTACTTTTTGAGTCTCATTTTGTCTATGTTGTCAAATTGGTTTGTGCAGAGCCCATAGTATTTTCTTACTAGCCTTTTGTTGTCTGCAGCTGGTTCTGTAGTACTATCCTTGTTTTATTCCCAATATTAATATATTGTGTCTTATCTCTTTTTTCTTGTTTTCCCATGTATTTATTTACTTATTTTATTGAAGTATAATTAACATATGGTGTTTTGTGAGTTTTAGGTGTGTGGTATAATGATTCCCTACACTTCCCTACATCACCCAGTGCTCATCATGGCAAATACACTCCTTAATCCCCTTCACCTATCTCTCCCACACCCCACTCTCCTCCCCTCTGCAACCACCTGCTTATTCTCTGTAGTTGAACGTCCTTTTTTTTTTTTTTTCCCCCTTGTCACTCATGCTAGAGGTTTGTCAATCTACTGACCTTTTAAAAGGAGCAAGCTTTCCATTTCATTGATTGGCTGGCTCACTGCTTTTTTGTTTTAAATTTTATAAATTCTGACCTTATCTTTGTTATTTCCTTCCTTTTGCCTACCTTGAGTATATTATTTTTTTTAAGTTTCTTGGGGCAAGAACTTAGATTATTGATTTGAGACTTTTCCTCTTTTCTAATGTAAACATACAGTGCTGTAAATTTTCCTCTCAGTACTGCTCTGAGACCCATATATTTTTATATGTAGTATTTTCACTTTTGTTCTGTTCAATGTATTTTATTCTCTTGAGACTTCTCTTTCATCCACAGATTATTTAGAAGTAGGCTGCCTGGTTTTCAGTGTTTGAAAATTCAGTGTTTAAAATTTTCCTGTTACTTTACTTTTATTGACTTCTAGTTTGTTTCCATTTTTGTCAGAAAATATAATTTGCATGACTTAAATTATTTAAATTTGTTGAGCTTTGTTTTATAGCCCACAATATGCTCTACTTTCATATATATACTGTGGCCACATAAGAAGAATGTGATTCTGCTGGTGTTAGCTAGAATTTTGTTTACAAACCAATTGGTTTGGTGTTATTATTGACTTCTATATCTTTGCTAATTTTTGTCTAATTTTTCCATCAGTTGTTGAGAGATGGGCCTTAAAATCTCCAATGATCATTTTGAATTTGTCTGTTTTACCTTTCAGTTCCATCTGCTTTGGCCTCATATATTTTTCAGCTTTATTGTTTGGTGCACATATGTTTAAGATTGCTATATCTTCTTGGTGGATTTACCCTTTTATCATTGTATGATGTCCCTCTCTGTCTCTGGTAACTTCCTTGAATTTTTGAAATATTAATATAGCAACTTCCACTCTTTTGTTGTTGTTAATGTTTCCAGGGTATGTCTTTTTCCATTCTTTTGGTTTCAACCTGTGTAAATCATATTTGAAGTGATTGTGCATAGGCAACATATGGTTGAGTCATATTTCCCTTTTAATCCACTCTCCTAATATCTGTATTTTAATTGGTACATTTAGACATTTTACATTCAATGTAAAAATTTAATGTTAAATTAAATTCAAGTTTAATGTTAAATTCAAGTTTGCCATTTTATTTTTTGTTTTCTGTCTGTTCTATTTTTTTTTTTTTTTGCCTCTTTACTTTTTCTTGCCCCTCTGTGGGTTTCTTGAACGTTCTTTAGGATTCTAGTTTTGATTAAGTTGAGTCTGTATGTTTGTGTAGCTATGCCAATGTTTGCCTAGGTATTACACTGTATATACATGATTTATCATAATCTGAAGTTGTCAACAGCTCACCAGTTTGGGCGAAATGTAGAAATCTTACCTGCCTTTATGTCCCCCATCTTCCTTCCTTTATAATATAGTCATCTTAGATATTTCTTCTGTATACATTGAGAAGTGCATCAGGCAGTGTTACATTGTTTGCTAGAGCCATCAAACATAATTTAGAAAACACAAGAGGAGAAAGTCTTATATTTTCTGACATTTTTGCTCTTTCTGTGTTTCTCTCTTCTTCCAGGTATCCCAAGAGTCCTTCTTTTACTATTTCCTTTCTGTAGAAAGGAGTTTAGCCTTTCTAGAGAATTTCCTTGAGTCATTATTTATTTTTCAGTTCTAGAATGTGTTGGGTTCCTTTGTGTATTTTCTCTTTCTTTGCTGAAGTGTTCCATTTTTACATTTGTTCCAAGTGTGTTTGCCACTGCTCATAAAAGCATTTTTATAGTGATTGGTCTAACATTCTTGTCATATCACTCAAACACCATCTTCATCTCATTGTTGGTGTCTATTGATTGTATTGTTTTGCAGTTAGTCTGAGATCTTTCTGTTTCTGGAAATGTGGTACCATTTTCAGTTGAAACCAGAAAATTTGGGGCAGTATGCTAGAAGAGTCTTACAAGGATGTTACTCATTTCTTTGATTTTAGCGAACCCCCTCTGAGACTAGTGTGATGGGTGAAGTGAGGTTCTATCTTGTCACTGCCAGATGGGATGAAACTGTGGCTTCCCATTCAGCCTCCATGGGTAAAGGAGGTTCTCCCTACTACTGATGGGGTTCCCACTGAGCCTCTGCTGATACCACTTCATCTGGGAGCAGGAAGGACACCTCAGTGCTGTTGCCTCATGGCCTTCCCTGACCCTGTGGGTGGAATATACCTCAGTAAGTCCTGACTCTTCACTGGATCTTCTCTAACACCAACCCAGTGCAGAGGGGGAGGAACTTCTCATTACTGCTGAGTGGGATGGAAGTCCAGCCTCCCCACGTGGTCGCCACTGACACCTCAGAGGAGGGGAGTGGGCTTAGAGAGAGGGGCTCACTATGGAGTCATGAGGGAGGTCTTGGATCTCCCCTCAGCTGCCTGATGCTACCCCACCAAAGGAACTGTGTGCCTGGTTCTAGCCCCCCAAAGTGAAGTGGAGTCTATTCACTCTCTGTGGCCTTTGTTGGTGGGGTTGAGAGTAGGTTCAACAGGTTTTTTTTCTGTGGTGTTTGACAAGAGTAGAGAAATCATTGTCTGCAAGTGTGTTATCTTGTTAGGTGAAACCTTTCCAGATCCTTCGGCTAAAAAGAACTGGTTTTCCATAGGCCTGATTTTTTTTCCTTTTTTCCTTTTTCCTTTTTTTTTTTTTTGCCTGTGCCCATTGGCATTCTGGGTTACCAGCTTCTCCAGTATCCAGACCAGGCTACATGAGGCAAACAAACAAGCAAACCAAACCATAAAACCAAGCAATGCATCACTGTATTGTTCCCTGGTCATGTAGTGTCTGGCTTGTTCATTTGTCCATCTTCCTCTTTCTACCTTTCGGTCTCCTTTTGCTTGTTTTATGTACAGCATCCAGGTTTTAGTTATAGTTAGTGGGTGGAATAGACTAAAGTGCCTCTCTTCCAGAAGTGCTGGCCCATTTATTTATTTATTTTTATTGTGTTATGCTAGTCACCATAAAATACATCATTAGGTTTTTAAAAAATTTTTATTTATTTTTTAAACTTCCTTTCAGTGTTCCAGAATTCACTGTGTATGTTCCACACCCAGTGCTCCATGCAATATGTACCCTCCACAATACCCACCACCAGGCTCACCCAACCTCCCATTCTTCTCCCCTCCAAAACCACCAGTTAGTTCCTCAGAGTCCACAGTCTCTCATGGTTCATCCCCACCTCCAATTTCCCCCAACTCCCTTCTCTCCTCCATCTCCCCATGTCCTCCATGTTATTCCTTATGCTCCACAAGTAAGCAAAACCATATGATAAAATTGACTCTCTCTGCTTGACTTATTTCACTCAGCATAATCTCTTCCAGTCCCATCCATGTTGATACAAAAGTTGGGTATTCATCCTTTCTGATGGAGGCATAATACTCCATTGTATATATGGACCATATCTTCTTTATCCATTTGTCTATTGAAGGACATCTTGGTTCTTTCCACAGTTTGGCAACTGTGGCCATTGGTGCTATGAACATTGGGGTACAGATGGCCCTTCTTTTCACTACATCTGTATTTTGGGGGTAAATACCCAGTAGTGCAATTGCAGGGTCATTGGGTAGCTCTATTTTTAATTTCTTAAGGAATCTCCACACTGTTTTCCAAAGTGGCTGCACCAACTTGCATTCCCACCAACAGTGGAAGAGGGTTCCCCTTTCCCCACATCCTCTCCAACACATGTTGTTTACTGTCCTGTTAATTTTTGCCATTCTAAATGGTGTAAGGTGGTATCTCAATGTGGTTTTGATTTGAATCTCCCTGATGGCTAGTGATGATGAACATTTTTTCATATGTCTATTAGCCATTTGTATGTCTTCTTTGGAGAAGTGTCTGTTCATGTCTTCTGCCCATTTTTTTATGTGATTATCTGTTTTGTGTGTGTTGAGTTTGAGAAGTTCTTTATAGATCTTGGATATCAGCCCTTTGTCTGTATTGTCATTTACGAATATCTTCTCCCATTCTGTGGGTTGCCTCTTTGTTTTGTTGACTGTTTTCTTTGCTTGCAGAAGCTTTTGATCTTGATGAAGTCCCAAAAGTTCATTTTCACTTTTGTTCCCTTTGCCTTTGGAGACATATCTTGAAAGAAGTTGTTGTGGCTGATGTCAAAGAGGTTACTGCCTATGTTCTCCTTTAGGATTCTGATGGATTCCTACCTCACATTGAGGTCTTTTACCCATTTTGAGTTTATCTTTGTGCATAGTGTAAGAGAATGGTAGAGTTTCATTCTTCCACATATAGCTGTACAATTTTCCCAGCACCATTTATTGAAGAGACTGTCTTTTTTCCACTGTATATTTTTTCCTGCTTTGTCGAAGATTATTTGACCATAGAGTTGAGGGTTCATATCTGGGCTCTGTACTCTGTTCCACTGGTCTATGTGTCTGTTTTTGTGCCAGTTCCATGCTATCTTGGTGATCAAAGCTTTGTAGTAAAGCTTGAAATCAGGCAACATGATGCCCCCAGTAGTTTTGTTTTTCTTTTCTTTTTTTTTTTAACTTTTTTTTTTTCATTTCTTTTCAGCATAACAGAATTCATAGTTTTTGCACCACACCCAGTGCTCCATGCAATGCGTGGTTTTTCAACATTTCCTTAGCAATTTGGGGTCTCTTCTGATTCCATACAAATTTTAGGATTGTACACTAACAATGAAAATACAGAAAGGGAAATTAGATAATCAATTCCATTTACTATAGTACCAAGAACCATAAGATACCTGGGAATAAACCTGTTGAAAAAAGTAAAGGATCTGTACTCAAGGAACTACAGAACACTTATGAAAGTAGTTGAAGAAGACACAAAAAGATGGAAGACCATTCTATGCTCATGGATCAGAAGAATAAACATTGTTAAAATGTCTGTACTGCCTAGAGCAATCTATATTTTCAGTGCCATTCCAAACAAAATTCCACCGACATTTTTCAAAGAGCTGGAGCAATCATTAGGTTTTGATGCAGTTTTCCAAGATTCATTGTTTATGCACCACATCCAGTGCTCCATGCAACACATGCCCTCCTTAATACCCACCACCAGGCTCACCCATCCGTCCACTCCCCTCCCCTCTAAAACCCTCAGTTTGTTTCTCAGAGTCCACAGTCTCTCATGCTTCATCTCCCCCTCTGATTTACCCCAATTTCACTTTTCCTTTCCTTCTCCTAATGTCCTCCATGTTATTCCTTATGCTCCAGAAGTAAGTGAAGCCATATGATAATTGACTTTCTCTGCTTGACTTACTTCACCCAGCATAATCTCCTCCAGTCCCGTCTATGTTGATACAGAAGCTGGGTATTCATCCTTTCTGATGAAGGCATAATATTCCATTGTATATATAGACCACATCTTCTTTATCCATTTGTCTGTTGAAGGGCATCTTGGCTCACTCCACAATTAGTTTGTTGTGGACATTGCTGCTATGAACATTGGGGTAGTTATGAACATTGGGGTACATATGGCCCTTCTTTTCACTACATCTGTATCTTTCGGGTAGATATGCAGTAGAGCAATTGCTGGGTCATGGGGTAGCTCTATTTTTAATTTTTTGAGGAATATCTACACTTTTTTCCAAAGTGGCTACACAAACTCGCATTCTTCTCACCTTTTTTGATCATTAAAAGTGGGCTCCAGATTAAAACGCAACCAAAATCCATTTTTAGCCTATGTATCAAGTGAGCTGACACAGAGAGGGATATGATCATATGATCTGCACTTTCACTTCTCCTGGTCCTTTGGTGCCATGATGTGTGTGTGTGTGTGTGTGTGTGTGTGTGTGTGTGTGAGATTGAAGATCATAATCTTCCATGTCCTAAAATGAAAAGACATTTCCTCTCTCTTCCTTGTCTAGGTCCAGCCTCTCTGGGGTGGGGGGAGGCAGGGATTCTGTTTTGCAACTGACCTGTGTAAGTGGTGAAGAGATATTCCTGGTCTCTCTCTTGACCTGTTCTTAGCAAATTTCCCCAAAGCTGGTGCCCTCTGAGGGAGGAATGTGTATGTTTTCCTAAGGGGTGTGCTTTACCCTGACCGTCTCAGGGGGCACGGGATCCCCTCTTACCAAAACCACTGTCCTTCTCACTTATGAGTTTGCCAGATTTGGCCAACAGAAATACATGACATGCAGGTAAGTTGGAATTTCAGATAAACAACTAGTGGTTTTTAGTATAAGTGTGTCCCTTGTGATATTTGAGATGCTTCTAGTAAAAATGTTTTGTTTACCTGAAATTCAACTTTAACTGCATGTTCTGTGTTTTATCAGGCAGCCAAACCAGCAAGGACAGTTGTTCCTGACCTTTCTCTCCCCGTTTGTAGCCTGGGGAGGAGAGTGGGATGGTAGACGTTTGCTGTACAGCAGTTTCTTCAACCCCTTCACAAGCCCTGGAAGCGAAGTCCAAGTCTAATTGTTTATAGTCCTCTTTAGAATGTGGGTAATTAGGGCTTCCTTGTTCTCAGGTCCAAGCCTTAATTCTTAGGAAATAAGAAAAGTCTTATTCAGCATCCCATTATAGGGAAGAGGATTACACA